>JAXGGA010001115.1:0-168772 GCA_038373865.1 Uloborus plumipes
TTCTGTGTGTTAAAAGTTGTTTCACTTAAGCAACTTTTTAGCGTTACCCTGAAATAATAGACGATATTTGGTATTACTTATAATTTTTTGTAATTTACTCATTTTGTAAAATTTCTCGCACATTTTCGTGCTGGCAGTTCATAACATTTCCTCCGTTACCGTTAAACGATCCGGGAAATTTCGATTTTTTCGATACGCCTTAATAAACATTAGGGTGGAGCGAAAAAAAATGAATTTTTTATTTTCGTAAACGGGTAACTGGGTCATTTTCACCATATGCTTACATTTCAAAATTTCTGAGTAATTTTTTTTCACTTGCTATTTTCTTTTAGAAATACTAACAGATGTTTAGTCACATATTGTAGGTGTGTAAAAAAGTAACTATTTGTACAGTTTGATAAATAATTAAGTATTCAAATGCTGTTGTAAAACTGTAAGTTGCAAGGAAAATTGTCGTCCATTACCATACAAAATCAATATGAAATCTCACTTTTAAACTATATCATAGAACCTAGAACCAAATTCATTTGAAATTATTTGCGCCCTGAAGCTTTAAACGACGTTTGTGATGATTGAAATATTGATCAAAAACTCTATGGTAACGAATTTGACATTTGGTAACGGATTTGACCAGTAACGGACTTGACATTTCAACCAAAATGTCAAATTATGGCTAGGTTGTCGAACTTAAGAATTGAACTACAATATGCATTTTCTTACAGTTGTATAAAGAACAATATTTAGGGGTAAAAGTTTAGAAAAAGTAAAAATTAATACTAAAATCTTTGGTAACGGACTTGACAAAGAATAAAAATACGCACCTGGAAAAAAATTTGTGCGAAACGCCACAGCAATACTTCTCGACTCAGGGAAACACAATGGTACAAAATAGTTACGTCACTAATTTGTTAAGTTAACTGAATAGGTGTTATCATCTTTTGACTTCAATAAATACCTTTTTTAGCTAAAATAATCTTAGGGTAACGGACTTGACAAGAGCTTCCGGACAAAATTTATTCATACATTTCTTATTGAAATAAAATTACTATTGTCAAAATTTATCATGAATACCACATACTAATAGTCAATATATAAAAATAATATGTCGCATTTACTTTTTTTGACCATTAAGTATAGGAAAAAAATAGTTGAACTTGCGAAAATTGGAAATGGACAAGCGTTTTTGCCTTGATTCTCATTTTTAAAGACTTATATAAAAATAAATAAATAAATTTCAATAATTTGTTGAGTGATAGAATTTTTTGGGGGGTATTTCTTGCGGAAAATAATTATTCGCATTGAATTTAAAATATAAGTTATACTTCAAAATCGTCTTTTTAACCTCCGGACAGAAAATGTAAGCAAATTTTGAAAATGACCCACCTTTCATTTACTGTAAATGAGGATAAGTAACAATTCTGTAAAATATTTCACTTTTACGACGTCATCTTTAGTCTGCGCATTTGGCCTAAAGTTTTGAAATTTTTGATTTTTTTGAGATTTTTCAAATTTTTTTTTTTAATATTGCAAATGATAAAACTAATGACGGGTGGTTATTAAATGGAAGAAAAAGGTTTGAAATATACAAGGAATTTTTTAAAACCATTTTAGATTTTGATTTCAGTTTGTGCATTAGGCTCAAAGTTTATCAAATTTCCCAAAACTTCTGATATTTTCAACATTTTTAAACTCAGTATTTCCTCTCAATATTCACTTGAAGTGTCTTCAGACCTGTTTTTATTCATTTTTTTATTACTCTGAACTCTGCAACTCTTCTTTAGGTCAGGTGGAACTACCCAGGTCTCACCACGAGGATGTGACCGCACTTCTAGTCCTATACGTGAGCTCTTCCTTCCAAATAATGCGAACACGCATTTACATTTCTTAGATACGTCTTTAACAGTTAAATTGTTCCTTTGTGTCATAAATTGATCAAATATTTCTGTCAGATATCCTCGGTTTAACTAAACTTTTTCTTTTCCTGTGATTACTCACCAATTTTGAATAGCTTGTGAATAGAACCTATTTGACAGCTCTTTCAACTGATTAAGTCTTGAATGGAAGTTTAAAAAGAGCACATTTAGAAATCATATTTAAATTCTCAGCTTCCAGTATTCTTTGTAAAAATTGTGTTGTTAAATTACGTGTAAAAGGTGGCTTTGTCATTTTCCACATCATGACAAGAAATCATATCCATGTATTCTGACTTTTGATTTATGTATGTAATGTATGAAAATAGATTTTTATCTATTTTTGGGATCTGAAGCGTTCTCACTTGTTTCCTTGTTTGTTTTCTAGATTAAGCGTGGATAATACGATTAAAAAACAGTTTCTTTATATGCTCTCAAACTAACTAGATTATTACCCGGCATTGCCCGGATACTTATTAATACAACATAGCTCTAAAAAATATTTAAATGAATTCTATCCACATGGGAATATAAAAACTTATTTCATGCGAAAATGAAATAGGTGAGCCTTAAATTGATAATTCATTGTTAATCGTAATCTTTGTTGGAAAATACTCCTATTTAAATGTGTTACATTTTATCAATTTGTATGCTTAAAGGTTTATGTGTTTACTCTACTCTATCTATTCAAAATTGAAAGAACAGGGCCATTTTGAGATTGTTGTTGAAAACCTGACGAAAACTGGATTCGTATAAGGAACAAACTTACATACATACATCCATTTTTATATATATATAGATATCGATAACAGCATACTTCAAGGGTGCAAAATATACATTGTTTTGAATGGAGGTGAATAAAATTTTCTGCTTTTTCCCGGAGAGATAAGTGTAACTCTTTATAATCTCACACAAATTCATAGCTAAATTAGTAACGTCGGCACTTCATCCTAAAAGAGCAAGGACACTTTTACCGCGAAAGTTATGAACTCTTTAAAAAATAATATATGTTTTCTGTAGACAACCACCTGGCTTGGGAAAGCTTTGTTGGACTTCTGTTTCATAATTTTTTAGACATTTTCCTAGTCAAAACTATCTTGCTCATCTCATAAAGTGACTGTTGCTCAGTACTCAAATCATTTTTATTGTCAAAATTGATCTGATCAATGACAAATTCTATAAGTTCATATTGAACTGGTTTGAAAGTATAACATGTTGTTTAGCTTCGTCCAACAGGCCCAAAAAATCCCTTTAGTCCACTAGTAGGTCCATCTAGCTTTTGCAAAAAAATGCCTCAAATTAAATTCATTCAAATGTAATTGGCAAATATCCCATTACAGAAGTCTACCAAGTTTTTCTTCCAGTTTCCGTATTACACCTTTGTATTTTCTGTCTTTGTAGTGCATCCATAAAAACCAATGCAAACAATTTTCTATCCAAGGAAACATTTTATTGTTCCTGACTTATCTAAGAAATGTAAATGTGTGCTCTAATTGGTTGGAAGCAAGGGGAGCGCGGGTAGCACCCAAAGTGCGGCCACTTCCTCGTGGTGAGTCCTGGATAATTTCAATGAGCAAGCACAAGCAATTGAGTAGTTCAAAGAAACAACAAAATTATTAAGAAAATGTTTTGAAGGCACTTTCAGTAAATATTGAGAGGAAATATTAAATTATAAAATTTCTGCTCAATATTAAAAATATCGGAAATTTCGGAAAATTTGATGAACTTTGGGCCTAATGCGTAGACTGAAATCATAATCTAAAATGGTTTAAAAAATTCCTTGTATATTTCAAACCTTTTTCTTCCATTTAATAACCACCCATCACACGTTTTAGCATTTGCAATATTTTTTTTTAAAATTTTGAAAAATCTCAAAAAAATCAAAAATTTCAAAACTTTAGACCAAATGCGCAGACTAAAGATGACGTCGCAAAAGTGAAATATTTCTCACAATTGTTACTTATTCTCATTCACAGTAAATGAAAGGTACCCGTTTACGAAAATCAAAAATTCAATTTTTTCGCTCCACCCTAATAAACATATAAAAAAAAATAGTAATTTCAAATCAATTAAAAATTTAGTATGTTATGGTTTGAATAATGCTTAAAACAGAAAAAATATTCAGCTGGCTATATTTGAGTGGAAAACCCTTCAGCTAACGCATCAAATCGTGCTCCGCGTAAATCAAGTCTGCGCACCGCGGTCTCATATAAGTTTTTCCATCCCGGCTGAAACTTAGTTTATTATTTTAATTATATCCTGTAGAAAAGAAAAAAAATATTCAGCTGGCTCGAAAGTGGAGGATCATACGTCAGCTGAATGCATAACGTAGTCATTCCAAATCGATTGACAATTTAGTATGTTATAGTTTGAATAATACACTGGCGGAAAAAAAATCCCAATACTAAAAAAGACTTGAGCTAGATAAACGAAGTTTGGTAGGCATGTTTATACGATTGAAAGATGACATCGATTGAAATTTCGCGCTCCACGCATAAGTGTGGCGCAGCTGGTGTCACTCAGAACATGCAAATAAATCTTGTTTTAAAAGCGTGTTGCAAAGCTCGTGAGTATTATTTTTTCGTGAAATTTGACGCATTGCGTTCATGTTAGCCATGAATGCCTTTAAGAAGACGAAGAAGCCATTTTCAACAGCTCACCGAGTTAGAACGAGGTCGTACAATTTGGCTATGAGAAGGTGGATTTTCATTTCGCGATATTGCAGAAAAACTTGGTGGAATGTTTCCACCGTAAATGATTATTGGAAGCTATGGCCAAAGGATGGTACTACTTCTAGAAGATCGAGTTCCGAGCTGCCACGTGGCACGACTGAGAAGGAAGATCGCCGGATCCTGCGTGTGGCTGTGGCGCATCGTACTGCATCTGCGGCTGACATTCCAACAGCAGTTGGTACCGCCGTGGCCCAAAGAACGGTAAGAAATCGCTTACTTCAAGGACAGCTCTGAGCCAGGTAGCCTGCATTCCATTGGCTGCAAACCATTGCCGTTTGCGACGGCAGTGGTGTCAAGAAAGAGCTCACTGGAGGTCGGAGTATAAATCTGTTGCAATTTCTGATGAAAACAGATTCTGCCTTGGTGCCAGTGATGGTCATATGTTGGTCAGAAGGAGGCCATGGGATCGCCTGAATCCAAGCTGTCTGCTGCCTAGACACACGGAACCTACACCTGGAGGCATGGTCTCGTGAACAATTTCCTTTGACAGCAGGAGCATTCTTGTGGCTATGCAAAACACACTGACTGCAAATTTGCCGTCAGTCTGGTAATTCAACCTATTCATGAGTAGCATTCAAGGGGGAGTTTTCCAACAGGATAACGCTCGCCCTCACACCGCTGCTGTAATGCAATGTGCTCTACAGAGTGTTGGCATGTTACCATGACCTACAAGATGACCAGATCTGTCTCCAATTGATCACGTAAGGGATTCATTGGATGGCAACTCCAGTATCATCCACAGTCAGCAATGACTGTCCTAGTAGTTAGACACAATAGTAGTTAGATACAATAGTAGTTAGACACACTAGTAGTAAGACACAGGAAGTGCAACAAGTAGGGCAGTTCATACCACGAAGTGACATTCGGCACCTGTATGACACAATGCATGCACGTTTGCAGGCTTGCCTTCAAAATTTTGGAGGTTACACCGGCTATTAAAGTAACATAATTTCACATTTGCACAGCATTTTCTTGAGCTTAAATTAGCCAGTGATCTTGTACATTTAATCAATTAAAGAAGTTAACTAGACAATTGAATTACCCAAATTTCATCACGCTACAGTAATTTTTTCTTGGTGTTGGGATTTTTTTTCCGCCAGTGTACTTAAAACAGAAAAAAAAAAAAATCATCTGGCAGTATGCGGGTGGAAAACCCTTCAGCTGACACAATAAATAGTGGGTCGCGTAAATTAAGTCTGAGCGCCGCATGCTCTGTTAACACAGAAACTGGTGATTTTTAATCTGTCAGCAAAACAAGCTGAATATTCATTTTCGCTAAAAGTGCTATTTGAGTTCAGACTTATACTTTAGAAGGACTAAAAAGAATTTTTTGACACGTTAATGTCAACTGACGTATAATTCAGACTTTCAAGTCAGCTGAATGAATGAATGAAGTAAAAAGGGGCACCCTTAAGGCAGCGCAAGCACTGTGACCACAGGTCTATTGTACTATCCCCGTTAGAGCCCTAAAAGAGCCCAATAGCTGAAATGAACTTAAGCAGATGTCTAACAGGAATGCTAGACAATTCGTGGGGATCTAAACAATGGTACACCAAATATTCAAACCTGTAGGCAGAATAAAAATCACATTCGCACAGAACATGTCCTGAACTTTCATCCGCCTCTAGGCAGCCTCTGCAAGCTGGGTCATCAGTGATACCCAACAAGTTTAGGTGTCTATTAAGAGAACAGTGTCCGGTCAGAAGTCCGATGGACATCTTAATCTCCTTTCTGCTCAAACTTAGTAGCTCCCTGGACCTCAGCCAGAGTTGACGCTGGTTGAGAGCTTTAGTTTGTCTCTGTGAGTCGGACTGAAGCCACCTGGCATATGAGTCCTTTATAAGCAGGTTTCTTATAGTATTCCTGACTTTGTTATAGGGCAAACCAAGAGCAGGTTCAAGACCCACGAATGGTGTGTTGGAGCCCAATTTGGCAAGCTGATCAGCAACTTCGTTTCCATCAATGTCACGGTGGCCAGGGACCCAGTAGAGGGTAACTTTATTCTTGCTGGCAAGCCTTACCAGTGCATTGTGGCACTCCCAAACTGACTTGGTAGTAAAGCAATAGCTATTGAGGGCTTTTAAGGCGGCTTGACTATCAGAGAAAATTTTAAAAACCTTACCAGTTAAGCCGCGTTCAAGGCAGTTGGTTAAACATGCCAGGATAGCTAGAACTTCAGCCTGGTAAACCGTGGCTAGTTTCCCAAGCGAAAAGAAAAGCTTTGTTTTGCTGCTGCTGCAAAAAGCACCAGAGCCAGTGCCGGAAGAGGTCTTAGAGCCGTCAGTGAACCAAATTTCATTGGCATTACAGACAAGCTTCGGAGCATCCTTCCATTGTTCTCTGGAAGGAGACACAATGTTATAATTTGCATTGAAACTAATATGTTTTAACAACCAGTCGCTTGGCATCAAAAAGTAGGGATGCTTGACGGCCTCTATACAAAGCTTGTCATAAAGAGACGAGTGACGAGGGGTCTTCCAGAGACCCAGGAGGTTCAGGCGATATGAACAGGTAATCGCTTCATTCCACTTGTTTATGAAGTGGAAGTAGACCTAGAAGAAGTTCTAGGCTTTGAGAGGGAGTAGTTCTCATTGCACTAGTAATTTCAATGGTAGCCATACTTTGTAAGGTGGTGAGACTGCTCTCAGTAGTTACATTGCGGGTCTTACCCCACCAGGCAATGGCCCCATAAGTTACTGTGGTTACAATTACCCTGGTGTAAACCCAGTGGGCAGTTTTTGGTGAAAAACCCCAATTGCTGCCGATGGCGCGTCTACAGGACCAAAAGATCCTTTTGGCCTTGTCAGTAATAAGCTTGAGGTTCGAATTCCAGTTTAAAGTACTGTCAAAAATTACACCCAAGTACTTGACTTCACTAAAATAGGCAAGGGGAGAGTTAAAAAACTCAATCTTGCAAAGATCCTTCAGCCGTTTCCTGATGAAGAGAACCAAGTGCGTCTTGCTAGGATTCACAGTGAGACCCACTTCACTACACCAGATTTCAATAGACTTGAGGGCTGTTCTCATAAGGTTGCAGACCGTGTCATAGACCTTGCCCCTTATAACCAGAGTTATGTCGTCTGCATAGCTTATACAGTGCAGACCCTTTTGACGAAGTCTTTCCAGAAGTTCATCCACAACCAGGCTCCAAAGGAGGGGGAAAAGTACGCCCCCTTGTGGACATCCCTGGCAATTACCCACTAAAAGGGAATCCCCCAGCAGGCTTGCTTTTGTCATGCGGGTGGTAAGAAGACTATTAATCCAGGTACAGACCATGGGGTTTATTCCCTTCCGAATGATGGAATTGCAAATAGTTCTCGGTAGAGACCTTATCAAAGGCTCCTTCAATATCAAGAAAACAGCAAGAGCCAATTCCTTTCCATTAACTGCACTGTCCAGAGCAGTTAATGGACAGAGCAGTTAATTGTTAGTTCATACAGTGCTGTCTCGATAGACTTATCTGGTTGGTAAGCATGCTGGCACCTAGAAAGAGGAGTTGTTTTTAAGGTGCCATCCCTGATGTACCTATCGATCAATTTCTCCAGGGTTTTAAGGAGAAAAGAAGTAAGGCTCATAGGTCTGAAGGCTTTAGCCTCGTGATAGTTTGGCTTGCCTGGCTTTGGAATGAAGACCACCTTAGAGGTTCTCCAAGCACAGGGAACGTAACCAAACACAAGGCAGGATCTATAGATCCTACACAGGTGTGGAGTGATGATGTCAACACCTTTTTGCAGGAGAACTGGAACAATGTCATCCGGTCCTGCAGATTTATAAGGCTTGTGTGAGTTGATGGCCCAGGCAATTCTGCCAGGGGTAACAATATCACCAGCAGTTTTCCATTTTTCCTTGCTGCTACGTAAGGAGTGAAGAGGGATGTCAGGATGGTATCCCTCATCTCTGACAATGGAGTTAGGGAAGTGCACCCTGAACATTTCTGCCAGGGTGCTACTACCATCTTTGGTATAGGAGCCATTATTCATTTCGATGGCTCCGAGTTGACAAGTTTTGTCTTTAGAAAGTATTTTCGTGAGCTTGGCTACACGAGAAACGCTAACAGGCTGCAGAACTTGGTCCAAGCATCTTGTTTACTTGTTCTTACTGCCTTGTTGTACTTGGTGAAAGCTTTCTGGTAAGAAGGCCAATCGCCAGTTTTTTTTTTTTTTTTTTTGTTTTGTTAAAGAGCCTTCTGCAAAGTTTGCGTAGACCACTAAGATTTTTAGACCACCAAGAGACTCGTCTTGGTAAACTAGTGGACACAGCAGTGCAGTTTTGATGGAAAGCCTGGAGAATAGAATGTTGAAGTGAATCAACAGCTAACTCCAGGTCGAGAAGATTGATGAGTTTAAACTTCTTACATGAGAGGAGGAGTTTTAAATCCTCTGTGTAGGAGTCCCAGGAGGTGCGTCTGGGATTCCTTTTCTCCTGCAGACTGCTTAACACAGGGCCTGAAAGAGTCATAAGGATTAGTCTGTGGTCAGAGAGGGTAATCCGCTCCGACACATGCCAATCGTTTACACAGTTGAAAGCTCTGTCATTGCAGAAAGTTAAATCAATGACTTCGCATCTGTTACGGGTAATAAAAGTTGGTTTATTACCTCTGTTGAGGATATGTAAGTTGTTGCATAAAATATATTCAATTAAATCCTCACCTCTTTTGTTGCAATTACTGCTTCCCCACACAATATGGTGTGCGTTAGCATCACATCCAACAATAAACTTCAGCTTGGCTTCCGCGCAGTCGTCAACAAAATTCCTGGCTGAAGTTGCTAAAGGAACTTTCTCCTCATAGGGTAAATAGGCAGACATGAAACATGCCGATTCACCATTCTCACTATAGACTTTGACGGCGACATTGTCCCCATCGAGAAAGTCAGCGAGGCAGAGAGCGTTCAGTCGCTTGTTGACGATTAAGCATGCTCTCGGTCTGCTACAGGAGCGGTCAAAGAAGAGATTTCCACAATTGCCGAGGCCCAGGATTTTCCCTCGGTTGACCCAAGGTTCCTGCAAGAAGGCAATGTCAATTCTACCTTCAGCCAAATCTCTGCTCATCAGGGCAGTAGCAGATTGACAGTGATGAAGATTAAGCTGAGCAACTTTAAGGCCTTGCAACATAAAACATAGCAAAAAGCCTGCTAGGGAGCAGCATCCTCGTTGGACTGGGGAACCCGTGAGGGAGAATCCCCAGTTAGAGTGACGTCAGAATCAACATCTGAGACGTCAAGACCATCCAACAGGTTCAAAATTGAGCTAGTGAAGGACTTTGGAGAGACAGACTCGCTCTCGTTAATGATATCAGTGTTAACTATACTTACGGGAGGAGTGGATCCTGACGGTGTTTCATCCTCAGTGGTCTCCACCCCCTCTGTGGTGTATCGAAGGAGTAACATCATCGCAATCGGTGGTGACGTCAGAGCTGACGTCACCCGAGAACGAACTACGTAGTCGATTCAACAGACACTTGAGCGAGGACTCTCAAGCTAAAGTGCGCGCGTACGGACGGCGACGCACTATAAATATTGTGATGTATATAATGTAAATAGATGAATATGTAATTGATAGAATATTAAATGTTTAGCTAATTCTCCATAGCATGCTTGAAACCGCCCACATACATATCCAAGTAAGTTATGTGTAAAAGCCATAACAAGTGGCGACGAGGATACCAGACGAAACCAGCCGACGATCTAACGATGAACCCAAACTGAAACCAGTGTAAAGAAGTACGCATTGGACATGGTAATACACGAAGACGGCAAAGGTAGGAAATTTATATGTTTTCAATTTTGTCAGAAAATGAAGGCTTTAGTCCAAGAGTTGATTAAACAGAATGAAGCGCTAGTACAAACACTCAAATTGAAAGCTGATATTCTAAATGAATCTAAAGTGACTGGAGTCAATTTTGAAAAATATGATGAAAGTAGTGAAAATTTTGATTCTTTCATTGAAAGGTTTGAAGCTTTCATGGATATACAAAATGTCCCAGAAGAAAAACGCGCGAAAACGCTAATCTCAAGTCTATCAGCGAAGCTATATAATTTACTGAAGAATCTTTTATCGCCGGAAATCCCAGGCGAAAAAGAATACTCAACTCTCAAGGACATTCTAAGAGATCATCTCAATCCTTAGCCGTTAATCATTCCCAGCCGTCACATATTTCTAAATTGTAAGCAGGGTGAATCACAGTCTATTAATGGGTATCTGGCGGAGCTCCGGTCATTAGCGATTCCTTGTATGTATAAACAGGATATGTTGAATATGATGATCAGGGATGTTTTTGTGGGCGGATTAAAAGATCGCGCAATGCTTGATCGCTTATTTGAAGAAGATGATATAGATTTGGATAAGACCTTGAAGATCGCTTTAGCTATGGAGAAAGCGGGGAAAAGCACCGCAGAATTAATTGGTAGAAAAACGGGAATTCATAACTACACTGAGGAAGGATAAAAGCCAGTATCAGAAAAAGAAATATTCGCAAAATAAAAATAAAAAGAAATGTACGCGATGTAATGGAACGAATCATTCGAAAGATGAATGTCGTTATAAAACATATAAATGTAAATTTTGCGATAAAATTGGTCATTTAGAGAAAACATGTTTATCTGCCAAAGGAAATAAATCTAGCAAACCTGTTAAGCAAAAGCAGGTAGAGATGGAAACATTTCCTGAAATTGAAGGTATTGATTCCGTACCGATTAACTCTGTTCGAACAGAAGAGTATACCCTATTGGAAAAAATTTCAAAAACCACTATCAAAATGATACCGGGAATTTAAATTCTGGTATCAAACCTTAGTGGACATTTTAATCCCAGTATCAAACCTTAGTGGAAATTTTAACCCTGGTATCAAATCTTAGTGGAATTTTTTTTTGGTGGTTTTTAAAGTACTGGAAATTTTAACCCTGGTATCAAATCTTAGTGGAATTATTTTTGGTGGTTTTTAAAGTAACTGGAAATTTTAATCCCGGTATCAAACCTTAGTGGAAATTTTTATGGTGGTGTCAAATCTTAGTGGAAATGTTTTTGGTGGTTTTTAAAGTAACTGGAAATTTTAATCCTGGTATCAAACCTTAGTGGAAATTTTTATGGTGGTGTCAAATCTTAGTGGAAATGTTTTTGGTGGTTTTTAAAAGAACTAGAAATTTTAACCCTGGTATCAAACCTTAGTGGAAATTTTTTTGGTGGTTTTAAAAGAACTGGAAATTTTAATCCTGGTAACAAACCTTAGGGAAACTTTATGCCGGTATCAAATCCCAGTGGATTTTTTTTTTTTTTTTGTGGTTTTTAAAAGAACTGGAAGTTCTAATGGCGGAATCTTATCTTAGTGGAACAATAGTGGGAACTTTAAAACTATCAAAGAGTCATCCAAAATACTAAAAATTGACTTTTTGAATACTTATAAAAAGTGCATTGCTAGTAGCAAAACTTTTCTTCGCTCAATAATAGGAATGGTCTTCCTATTTCGAAAACTTTTCAGCACTGGAGAATCAGAAAATTTGTTTAAAAAATATTCTGTGAAGCTTTTTTTTATTTTTTGATAATTTTGCCATTTATTGAATCCTACTATTATTTTTTAAAATATATATATACATACAATAGTGATCTTTTAGTACCCAGTTTTAAAACATATGACTTTCTTTCTTTCAATTATTTTCTTTTTTCAAAGGAATTTTACAACTTAAATAAATTAAGGCTATTGCAATTTCTTTAAATTGCAAGTCCAAATAATTTTACTTTAAAATTTAGGATGGAATTCAGAAAAATGACCAGAAAGCAATGGTGTGTTAACTATGCCTAACTTTTAAGTTTTCGGTGCCCAAGGCACTTTTAACTTTTCCCGCCTCCTTTTACTTGTTGATTTACTATATACATGTGTTTGTGGTATGGTCAATGATAATTGGTCATTAACAAACACAGGACAGTCGTACAAAATGTTGTTGAGAGTTTTAAAAAATAGAGCTGCAAAAAAAAGGAAAAAATGAACAATAAAAGATATGTGGTTTGTAATATTTAAAAGAAATTTAGATAAGATTAGGGGGAAATTCCGTGCTCCGTACTGGATGTTTGTTGTACAAGACTTGTGTGCCATATAGATTTATTACAATATAATATAAAAGTTTTGACAGTTAAAAGTTTTATCATAGCCTGTCAGCTCTAACTTGTGATATAATGTAAATTTGTAAACCATATAGAAATGAATCCAGGAAGATAAGAATATGAACCAGCACAGAATTAACAAACAGGTTTTTTTAAACAAAACTAACAGATCATGGCCCTATGTTCTGAGACAGGGTTTTATAGATTAAAATCCTAATGGTGCATCAAACTCTGATTCACTTTTTAGTTAATTAAAAGTATTACTGTTTGTATACATTGCTCTTTCAGTTAAAAATTTTCCTTGTACGTTTGCTGCAATTAATGATTGCCACTTCATTACCGAATGAAATCATGTTAGAAAAATAGTGGCAGAAAGACTGCTGTGGATGGTTTGCCATTTTTCCAATACAAAAAGCATGCACTGGGGAAGTGTTGCTTCTCATAGGGAGGATATGATAACCTCACATTCACGGAGAGAAAAGAATGTTGTCTCAAAAAAAAAAAAAAAAATACACAGTGCTTAATAACATAATTTTGTTTTCAATGAAGCCTATCTTATTTAATTAATTTAAGCATTTTTTTTTACAGTACAAAACAAAATATACAATATGTTGTAAAATAGTTTTCTGTTCATTTTTTACTACTTTTTGGCACTGTACCGTTCAACTGGAGTTAATTATGTGACACAATCAGGTATTTTCCAGACAATGCAGGCCAGAAGGAATAGGGAATTAAAACCCCTCCTTTATGAAAACCTCTACATAGGCTTGATTAGAAATCAATCTAAACTCCATTTCCTCCCCCCCCCCCCCACAGACTTGATTTATCCACCTGTATTTCATACAGACAAATTAAGCATAAAACCTCCATGTTTGTGTGTTTAAGTTGTAGTAGATTTTCATGTTGCGGGGTGATCTGCACTAGAAAACTATTGCAGTCAAGCCTCCTTCTTACAATATTGGTTAAAAGAATATTCCGTTTAAAATAAATTCTGTCTGAACCAAACTGTTATAATTAGCGATTCTTATCCTGAATAGAATATCCTGCTAATTACAATTATTTTTTGAGACAAATAGGCTATTAGGCAGTCCTTTATGTTTCTGTGAGCTAGGCAGGGGTGGTGAGTAGCTATCACAATAGAAGTCAGTCAAACATACCCGAGAGCACCTGTGGTGCCGATGCACCACATTGCACCATTGTGGTGCCGATGCACCAATATTTTCCACACCTGTGCACCCGATGGCACCAGCTATCATAGCACATTGTCATTTCTACGGATAGAGATGCAACAGGCTTCAGGCAGTTGCATCCTGTTATCATCATTCCCTGCTTTAAAAGTGCAAGGTGGCTTTTGCCACATTTCACTTTTAAATTGTAGATTTTACTTTGTAGATTTTTGGTTGTATCTTTCATATTTATATCATTACAGGGGTCGAACTAAGACACATTCTTGCTAATAGTGAGAAGATTCCCGACTACCAGCTCTTAAGCATCTTTGTTTTCATCACATTTTTGTAGCTGAAATTAAGGCAATATTTCTGCCAGCAAGCTGTCGAACAAAACCGCAGTTTGGTCTAACGTCATTCAATAGTTTTTGCATGTTGAAGTTTTCTGGAAGACACTTTTAGCACTCTAATGGGTAGAGCACGTCCAATGGTGGGGGATGATATTCCAACCTTTCTGCAACAAACACTTCAATAGCAGTTTAGGTTAAGATTTTTAACAGAGTATACGATTGTTCAATAGTACAACACTACAGGGGTCGAACTAAGACACATTCTCGCTGATGGTGAGAAAAAGTCCAATTACCAGCTCTTAGCATCTTTGTGTTTTCATCATATTTTTGTAGACGAAATTAAAGCAATATTTCTGCCAGCAAGCTGTCGAACAAAACCGCAGTTTGGTCTAACGTCATTCAATAGTTTTTGGATGTTGAAGTTTTCTGGAACACACTTTTAGCACTCTAATGGGTAGAGCACGTCCAATGGTGGGGGATGATATTCCAACCTTTCTGCAACAAACACTTCAATGGCAGTTTAGGTTAAGATTTTTAACAGGGTATACGATTGTTCAATAGTACAGCACTACAGGGGTCGAACTAAGACACATTCTCGCTGATGGTGAGAAAAAGTCCAATTACCAGCTCTTAGCATCTTTGTGTTTTCATCATATTTTTGTAGACGAAATTAAAGCAATATTTCTGTCAGCAAGCTGTCGAACAAAACCGCAGTTTGGTCTAACGTCATTCAATAGTTTTTGGATGTTGACGTTTTCTGGAACACACTTTTAGCACTGTAATGGGTAGAGCACGTCCAATGGTGGGGGATGATATTCCAACCTTTCTGCAACAAACACTTCAATGGCAGTTTAGGTTAAGATTTTCAACAGGGTATACGATTGTTCAATAGTACAACACTACAGGGGTCGAACTGAGACACATTCTCGCTGATGGTGAGAAAAAGTCCAATTACCAGCTCTTAAGCATCTTTGTTTTCATCACATTTTTGTAGCTGAAATTAAAGCAATATTTCTGCCAGCAAGCTGTCGAACAAAACCGCAGTTTGGTTTAATGTCATTCAATAGTTTTTGGATGTTGAAGTTTTCTGGAACACACTTTTAGCACTCTAATGGGTAGAGCACGTCCAATGGTGGGGGATGATATTCCAACCTTTCTGCAACAAACACTTCAATGGCAGTTTAGGTTAAGATTTTCAACAGGGTATACGATTGTTCAATAGTACAGCACTACAGGGGTCGAACTAAGACACATTCTCGCTGATGGTGAGAAAAAGTCCAATTACCAGCTCTTAGCATCTTTGTGTTTTCATCATATTTTTGTAGACGAAATTAAAGCAATATTTCTGCCAGCAAGCTGTCGAACAAAACCGCAGTTTGGTCTAATGTCATTCAATAGTTTTTGGATGTTGAAGTTTTCTGGAACACACTTTTAGCACTCTAATGGGTAGAGCACGTCCAATGGTGGGGGATGATATTCCAACCTTTCTGCAACAAACACTTCAATGGCAGTTTAGGTTAAGATTTTTAACAGGGTATACGATTGTTCAATAGTACAACACTACAGGGGTCGAACTAAGACACATTCTCGCTGATGGTGAGAAAATGTCCGATTAACAGCTCTTAAGCATCTTTGTGTTTTCATCGTATTTATGTAGGTGAAATTAAGGCAATATTTCTGATCTCTAAATAAGTGAATAACACTTTCCTACAGCTGAGGTTGTTCTCATATGATTTATGTATAGGAATATGTTTTATGGTAATTTTCAGTTCTAAATCCATCAAAGGGCTAGGGAACTATTGGTTTAGTACTCCTTCTTAATAATAGGAGGATTTTTTAGCTGTATTTATCTTTTTATAGTCTTCGTCAAAGTCGAAATTGCTCTTGTTTTAGTAATGATTTGGCATCATATTTGCGAATTTCTTGATTGTGTCAACAACATCATTTGATGATTGAATGAGATATGATGTTTTGAGTTGTATAACCTCTCTCAAACCATGAATTAAAATCCTGGTTGATTTGCATAAGGGTTTAATCTGGGTTCAAAAGTCCTTTAGCAAAAAAGCTAAAATTGGGGCAGAAATGTTTCAGAAAAATGTTTAAGTTTGTAAGGTTAATGAATACATTCTAAAAATGCAAATGTGCAAAAATGCCTTGCTTCATTTTTGTAATTTGGAAGCCTTTTTGCAAATTTTGCGAAAAATGCGATTGTAGCAGAAACCTTGATTTGCATCCTCCTTGCTGTTCAAAGTTTTACAAAACTCAATCCACTTTTGTTATTTAAACTCAAAAAATTTTTTGTTTAATCTTCAGACCATTTTGTGATTATTTCTCTATTTCTTCTAGCATTTTTGGGTGAAAGGAGTTTGTTCATACTATGTCTTTGAGTAATCAATGAACTTGTTTTTGCGTCATTCTAGTATGACAGTACAGGATCACATGTTTTTCTTCTCTGCTGGGACATTTTAGTAAAAGACAATACCTCTTATCTCAATTCTTGTCTTAGAAAGTCTTTATCTAGTTTCTATGTGTATTGATGTAGTTCGACAGTTGTTTGAAACATTTTTCACCTGAATCTCAGATTTCTGACCTAGTCACTTAATAAGTGGAAACATGATGAAGTCTGCAATCCTTTTTATTCTATTATAGGAAATGGTGTAACTATTGCCATTAATAGTTGGACTTCAGCCTGTTGTTCCACGGAGGGTATTTTATTTCCCCTCTACCACCCAAGGAAAAACGAATGGAGGCATTCCCCAATCTGACAGCATGGGACACGCCCTCGAGGGGTTACAGGTTTTGTCGAACAGTTTCCATTTAGTTTTGATAGAATGTAATTAATTTTCATCACATTTAAAAATTCAGGATCTCTTATCATAATATGAAAATGATGCAATGCAATTTGTTATTGAAAAAAAGGAATTTTCAATATCTTCAACAGTTGTGGTACTCTTAGTAGAAAGCCCATCCACCAGGACAAGGTGATACCACATCGAATGAGAAAATCGGTTTTTAACTGTCCCAAGGCCAAAATCCGTAGAAAAAGCAAATGAAATCGGTTTTTAATTGTCCTGAGGCCAAAAACCGTAGAAAAAGCAATAATGAAGTCGGTTTTTAATTGTCCTGAGGCCAAAAACCGTATAAAAAGCAAAAAAAGAGCTCGGTTTTTAATTTTCTAGATGCCAAAAACCGCATAAAAAGCAAATCGGTTTTTAATTGTCCATAGGCCAAAAACCGTATAAAATGCAATATTAAATCGGTTTTTAATTTTGAGGCCAAAAACCCCAGAAAAAGCAACATATAAGCTGGGCTAAACTCAGTCCTTTTCATGAAAGTTGGGTATATCGCACACATATTGAGTGGTGCCAATCTCAACAAATGCACATACACAAATTATTTTATCCACAGGTATAAGTACAGAATGCGTCAGTTTAACCAAACAGCGTTCTGTGATATGCTGTGGCATGCCACTTGCTGACTGGGCTTGGACTGGAATCAACAATTCTCGGCATAAAATAAAGCAATGTGGATCATTGTTGACAGTAGTAACAATAAATTTTTTGATTTTTACAATCGAGCAACTGCCATCATCTGCATTGATCTTTACTACTGTATTATCAGTTCTTCCAGCCCGTTTGTATTGCTCGCTATGAAACATGGTTGATTCCATGATCATGCGGCTATATTCTTGGACCACTTGAGGAACTGTGCCAATTGCAGCCACATATGCTTGCACTTCAACTTCGTCAAAGCTGGTGCGTACAACTTCTTTTCCCAGCATATGTACTCCATGCCCAAGAGTTTTTCAACTTTTCAATGGTTGATTTGAGTGCAAACACTGATAAAATTCTTTAACTTTTGCCGTGCTGCAGTCTTGACTGAACAAGTGTTCCAGTTTTTTTCTCTAAAGCAAATCTGTTCAAAATTTGCAATGGAACGCCTTTTGCAGCTGTGACTAATTTCAGAATTCTTCCATTGTTGCCCTCAAACACAAAGGCGGAATGAGCCCAAAGGGGACCCAAGTCTCTCACACTAGCAGCAAGGTGCAGCATTTGATGCATGTTGAAAGTCATGGCTGCAGGCCCAAACAGCATTTCCGTCTTGATCACAAATTCTGTCAAGATTAAATCAGCTCTGCTTATGTCGTCTGGCAGTATTTCATGCTTCAGAAGCAAAAAAATAGCATCTGATAGCAAGGAGAAGTGTACCAAATATTTTTCTGAGAGGATACCACGAAGACATGGTGCAGCGTAATATAGAAGCCATGTCTTCCATTCATGCGCTTTCCAGAACTTTCTGTCTGTGATGGATCGGGGCAAACGAGTAAATAAATGAGGAGGCTTAATTTTGAGAAGTCTTCCATCAATGAGGCTTAGATTGGTGGGAGACCCAATATAGTAATCTGCTCCAACGGATGTTAAATAGAGCTCCGTCAATTGCCGTACCACGCCAAGCAAAACTGCATGCATATACTCAGGGCAAATGCCACGAATGAAATCTAGGCCCTCAGCCAAAATCAAAGGTGATGGCCCTTTAATCCCCTTTATAGTTCCTTTCTCTTCATTTACTGCCTTGACAGCTTGAGGGTATCATTCTCAGTTCTTAATTTGGGCTCTTCTTCTCGGGTCACATATTTCATGATCCCATCTACTAAAACTCCAGGATGTAAACACCAGGGACAGCCAAAATAACCATTGAACTGGTTCATATTTTGGACTGCACACCTGGCAGGAGAGTCGAAGCAGCCACATAATGTGTAAACATTTGATTTGAATACAACATTATTATTTGCCCATTTAATTCCATGATTGGAAAGCTCTGAAAGTTCATTGATATAAATCTCCATAAAGAGCTTCATATCCGAATGGCCTTTACCAAACCAAAGTCCACCAATGATGCAATGCTTCTATCTCAATTGAGGAGGGAGTTCATTAATAAGAGCCTGGATGAGCCACATGCTTGATCTGGAAGATTTGAATACAGGACTCCCATCTGTATTCATTATCAAGCTGATGTCATGTGTTTTAAACAGTTCTCTCCGCTTCTCTTTGTACACTTCTCCATCAGTTAAGTCTGATACACTCTCCGGAACATTGTATAACTCACGGTTGATTTTCTCAAGGGATGTGAAAGTGATTCTCCAACTTCCTTCTGATCAAGCAAGGCAGCAATTTGATTTCTTATTGAAAGTGTCGCAAAGAAACTACCTTCTTTCAGGGTGTCAATGTTGTGAACTTTTTTGCAACTAGGGTTGGGACATTCTAAATTTGAATGAGTTTTGGCTCGTAACTGACCCAAGTGCTTGCCCAAGTAGTGATTGCACTCAGTACAATAGAAATGTAAAGTCATTGAATCACTGGCCCCAAATATCTTATTAAAAGCATACTTCGTATGCGGGAGAACTGACTTTCCAAAAACAGTGTTGAATAATTTCAGTAAATCTTCAACTGCAGTCCAAGTCAAGGTATGCTTTATGGCAAAGATCATGATCATTAGGAGAGTTTCGGCAATTGAAGTTGGGGCATTTGAAAACACTGGAGAATCAAATTTGCTTATAGAATCAGCCAAAATGTTAGAAAAAAAGGTACTGTCATTGCTTTCAGAACATTCATTGTCACTATCACTTGATGCATTATCATCAGAATAAGATCTAGGGCCATCATCTTCCGATTCTGGAACAGCTGTATTCTGCTCATAATTATATTCGTTTTCCATCATGGAATTACTCACATCTTGTCCATCACAGTCTGATAACAAACTTTCTGAAGTTCCAGCGGGTTCTTCATCAGTTGGGCTATTAGCTTGGCCATCAGCCGGCATCGAATGAGTCAGATAACGTTGATGATCACGCCATAAAGATGTGCGAGGTACAATTTTGTCCTTTTCCAAGGCATCAGGCTCCAAGTATTTTTTTCTTTTCCTAATATAGTTTTGACTCATGGTTAATGATAGGGCAGACTTCGATGATTTAAATGCTTAAATCAGTGCACATACGATCATTAAAATTTAAAATAAACTATAAAAACTTGACGACATCAGATGAAAAAATTGAGAAATAAATTTAAGATGCAGCGTTAAAAATCAGCAGAAAAATAAAATTTCCAAAGTAAAAATAAGAACTAAGAGCAAGCGTTTCAAATATGGCACGTTTTTAAAAGGCACACGATGCTGTGGGTAGTGACGCGAAACGTAAACAGAACAGATGAAATGTTACAGCTAAGGCTGCTAGGACTCTCCAGAAGTGAAAATCAATGCTACTTCATCACCATAACTATTATTATTTAATACATACAAATATATATATATATGTATATATATTTATGCATATATATTTATATAGTATATACCAGGGGTAATTTCGTACCGGAACAATACACTTAGACTGTTTTTCTATTCTTGTATATGTAAATATACATATGCTTTTACACAACGGCATGGCTCAAAAAAAAAAAGGTTAAAAAAGATATATTTTCTAAGTCTTAAGGAAGGATATATTCCCCCTCTCACTATTTATACTTCCAAAATAAATTTAGGCAATCAAAGTTTACAACACCAAAATAGGGACGAGTCCCCATTTTCAAATGGAAAAGGACAGACAAGAAAAAAAAAATCTACTCGCTAAAAATATCAGAAATTAATTCCAATAACAGAAATCAGTGCTTAAAAAAACTGAAAAGTACAAAAAAAAAAAAAAAAGTATGGTTATATCGCGAACATTTAACGTAAATCTCATTGAAAGTAGGCTTAAAGAAACAGGTTCTAACACCTATATTCGAAGGTAGTTTTCTGTTAACTTTTCTCAGATAACAGATAATTAAGTAAAAAAGATGAATTATTGAATTGTGTAAGAACTTGCTGTCATATTACTCATTCAGAATGAAAGTGGCACTTTTTTTTTTTTTTCAGTCTATGGAAATTCGATGCTAATGGTTTTTAAAAAGTGCCCTTTTTCCGATGAGCAATAGGTAAAATAGCAAAACAAAAGTGGTTCAAAAAAATATTATTAATTTTCATCTGAGTGCACCCCCCCCCCCCGCCCCAGTTGCGGATTTTACGGGAGGAGCCATGCAGACCCCTCCCAAAGAAAATAATTTACCATACTCTATTTTATAATTTGTTTCTTTATAACAAAAGTAAACATTTTAAAATCTTTTCTAATGCAAGAAGCATTGAATTAAATCACGTTGTTTTACTATGGAAGTAAAATTGTAGTTGATGGTGACGAATGTAAAAGAAAACATAATATTTCTTTACAATGAAGTAGAATAATTAGCGTTAGATGGTCTTTTTAAAATCATTTTAATCCTCATGACAACATTTTTAATGAAAAATGTTATGAATGGTGGGGACCCTGTTTAATTTTCGGTGACATCCACCCCCCCCCTCCAACATCAAAAACTTATTTCTGTATCCGCTCCTGCACCCATCTGCATTTGCATATGTTTCTGTCGGCCACACTTAAATTATAAGCAACAGGTCATATTTTAAGATGGACATTTTTTTTTTTTTTTGAAAGGTTGCTCCAACAAGACTGTTTTTATTACAGCCGGTTTTATATCCAATCAATTCCCGCTCAGGGACGCCCTGAACTGTATGAAACTCCAGATTTCACCGAATGTTAAAATACGAGCTGGCGTACATATTATATTTAATAAGAAAAGGATCACAGTGGTTCTCTAAGGCCCGTGTATTAAGTGCCAAGCTGATCCACATGATCAGCTTTTAAGTTCATTGTTTCGAATGAGCTTTGATAACTTTACAAAAGAATCTAACCAATTTTGTTTCGTTATACAGACTAATCGTTAAAAAGTCGGAGTCAAATAATAGTCGGAAATCGATTAAAAAAAAAAAAAAAAAAAACCATGCATAACTTCGAATGAATACAACAAGCATGTAATAGTTGTATTGCACTCATGTGTTGAAATTCGGTTTTTTTTTTTTTTTTTGTCTTTTTTTTTAAGAGCAAAAGAGCAAGAAGATTTTAAGAGTACCTATTCGCAACTCCAAGAGAAAACAAACACACGTGGTAGCTTATAAGCTTAATGAATGACCGTTATTTCCGTGCGGATGCAAGATTTTTTCGTTTTTTAATGTTTTAAACTGATTTTTTAAATCTTTTGAATATTCTGGACCATGTAGAAACGATGAGAAATCAAACAAATCCTAAAAAGGAACACGTGGAACGCAAGTCTAGCAAAAACTATTTCAAGTATTTACGAAAGAAAATTGAAATAAGTTTACTGTTTTTGTTAAATAAAAAATTTCACAATTTTTAAAAATCATAAAAAATGGGAACAAAATTTAGAACGAATATGTATTCGCTTTCATAAATTTTTGAGACGAATTGTTAAAATGGGGACTGCCCTGCAAAAGGGGACGCTTTTAGTCACCTTACTTTTGCTCAAAAAAGCTTCTGTGCATGGGCAGTAAAAATCTCTGGAGAAAGAAATGGCGAGGTACATATTATTTGTAGTATTTTGCAGACTCTTCACTTTTTAGAATGAAATATTATAATAACTTCTTTCAAATGTTTACTATAATTCCTTAACCGCACAGTGTTATATGTTTCCCAGTTTTGGCAACATATGTGCACGCGGGTTTTTTTGTTGCTGTTTGTTTTCAATCCGAATCACGTGCGCGATAATATTTCTATTTCATTCATCATGTATGCCCTAGTGCAATTCCTTGTAGACAAAGTGCGGGCAATTGTGCCCGTACACGATATTAAAAATTTCGATGCAGAACATTTCTCAGAACCAGACTTTTCTCGTTCCCACGAAGTGTTCTGGAAATCTTCAAGCGGTGAAGGCACTGGTTTCTGGTTCGCCGTGATTCTTCTCGTTGCAGGTAAGTTAAATATTTTCAGCAGATTCTCTTCTAAATTTTTAACCTACTGAAAAAGTAAACTGCAAAGTGCTGATTTTCTCTCATGATTTTTTAGAAAACGAAAAACTTCTAGAACAAAGGAGGAAAAGGGTAAGATACACAACAGCTAAAGCGTTGGACGACCTTCTTGCCAAATCTTTGGAGTCAAAAAAGTCGAAGTCTGTGATGGTCGATGGTGAACTGCGGAAAAACAAGGTGAAATTTTACTTTTTAATTAGATGATACTATAATTAAGGTAAATCTAAACTGCCAGCGTCGTGAAGGCTATAAAAACGTGATCGCATCATTAGTGCACTGCCAGGTTAGTTTGCCGCAAATCTAGACTACGATGTATATTCTTTTTGTGCAATTTGATGTTCTATTAGCAAATTTATACTGGTGTAGCACTCCCTTCTGAACTGGTGTTATTAGTTTTGGTTCTTTTAAATACAAATATCACTCTGGATAATCCAATTATGCTACCAGTTCTAAACATGTTCTTAATCTTTAATTTTATGAAAAATATTGAAATTATATTGTTGTGTTTCAAAGGCGTGGGAAATTGGATAGGTTTTGACTTAAAATGTACTTATACGAACTTGAAACTTTAAATAAAAGGCCCCTTAGGAGCTCTGCTGTTTGCAGTATTTTTTATATCTCAGATGTTTTTTTTTTATTATGCTTTATGAAGAAATAAAGGTCCAATCTTATGTATGTATTGGTATATGTACTCTGCACTTAAAAATATTTCAACTGTTTTGATTTTTTTTCTTGATATTTTTGTAATTTTTCTCCAGATTTTTTTTTCAAAGCTACTACGAAGTCCATAGTTCGAAATTACTGCTAGTCCACTGGTCCCAGACCAGTTAAACTTGCCTCGACCCAAGGGAGAATCCAAGATTTTTCGGCAGGGTCCTGTTTTTGTAATTTCGTGAAAAATAGTTTAGAATTTTGTGAAAAATAGCATGTGATTTTGAGAAAAATTGTTACGGTGGCAAATTTTCCCGAATGTATTTGATTCTCAATTTTGTTTGAAGAGTCCTTTATTTTACTTTTGATTTTTGTGAAGGGTCCGTCATGGATGCAAGACCTTCCGTCTTAAGGCGAATTTCAGTCTTGTAGAAATCGCCAAGATGAATAACAGGACTAGAAACATCTATTTCATTGGTCTAAAATTAGGGATTTTAGATCTAAAATTTTGGAAAAGTCACCCTCTATTTGTGCCTAATGCCTGATTATTATACTTAAAACTTCTCTTTTACTGCTAAAAATAGAAATAAGCACCTCCCCTCTCAGATTTGACACAATTTTTCTTAAACATGCATGTTGGAGACAAATATTTTCCGTCTTGGAAACATGACCTAATTTACATCCGTGGGGTCTGTTTTTGAGTTTTAGAATTTTGTGAAGGGTCCTTTAACAAACCTAATTTCTTTCTAGATTGGCCACTGGGACCACTAATCAAAAATAATTGGTGGTCCATGGGACTACTATTTTTTTTCCAATAAAAAACATTTGGTGTTTAGCATTAAATTTAACTTGGACCAGTGATATTTTCTGTGGACTTGTATATAAACATGTTCTCTGGTCAGTAAGATTTTTTAATGATCTCTAACCCTGCAGGAACAAAGACATGTAATCCAACAAAATAAATTGAAAGATATTCTGAAAAAAAAAATGAACGAAAAAGAAAAAAGTATCGTAAAGAGCACAAGAACTTCATTATCGGATGAAGAACTTGAAGATTCAAACCACTTGAGTTTGAGCTCTTCAAAACACTCCCAAAAAAGAAAAAAATCATCACTGTCCAGTGTGGACACTTCGGATGCAGATGATTTGGTCCTGAAATCCGAATTAAAACAGTGGAAGAAAGAAAGTGCAAGAGTTAGTCATCAGTTGAAGGTAAAAGATCTTTCATATTTGTTCAATTTATTAAGATAAAATTTATAGAGAAAATAATATATACAGTAGAACCTCATTAACCTTTTAACTGCGTCTGAACACGAGAACCTTGCGAGGCCCCCTTGTTTTCCCCTTCCCGTACATTTGTAACGGTTTGAAATATCAGTTGTGCTTGAGCTACACAGTTAAGAAGTTAAACCTCCATCCTAGTACTTCGCCAAGAAAAACTGAACAAAAGTTCATATAAAATACTTTAATAGAAAATTTATGTATAATGGTATGAAAGTTCAGTTTTCCGTTTATGCTAATCTACTGCTTATTTTCTCTTACAAATTTCAATTCTAACTTAAATTCACAAGATGCAGCTTTATGCCTGTGCATTTATTTTATTAATCTTTTTTGAAAAGTGCCAAATTGTTAAGAATTATAAAAAATAAATTTTCTTTATAGCTGAAAAATAAAGAAAATTCTCGACTAAAAGAGAAGATCAAGCTTTTGGAAGACCTCAACTTCCAGTTGCAGGCTCAGCTGCTAAAACATCTGAATTCAAATAGTATGTTGCAAATACTTTTCGTACTGTTTTCAATACCTGACTATTGGATATGAGTATTGGATAGATTATATGTATAATGAATGTACCAAAATGTTAAATAAGTTATAATCTATATGGGGCATTTCACAGTATTTAGCTGTTACGGACTCTACACTTCAGAGATTTGTTTTAGCCACCTACTAATGATTAGTGCAAATATTGAAACTAAACTTTTTTGTAAATTTATAGTCCTATGTGTATTTATCACAAAACATTGAAAAAAGCTTTGATTTGTTTGGAATTTCTAAAAATATAGGAGTATATATCACATGTTACGGACTCTACATACAAAAGACATGGAAATTTTTGCTAAAACTAACTTCAAATTTTCTGTGAAAGTAACATCTATTCCTACCTAATGAAGCTTTTTTATGATGTCTCAGTTTATCTATATTGCATTTACATACCAAAATAATAATTAAAGAATCAAAAAATATTTTTTAAGGAAATATTAACTATCCATTTAAGAACAGGTTACGGACTCTACATATTTGTCACGTTTGAGTATTGTTTAAATTATTGGTACTAGAAGCTAAATAACAACAACACAGTATTATTGTTCAATAGTTTTGGTAATAGAATCAACTATCATGGCTTTTTTACCATCATACACACAAAAAAAAAAAAAAAAAAAATGCTGAGAAGTCGAGATGTAGCACTCCTGGTAGAACAGACAGCGGTATACACATGTCAGTTTCTTCATAGGTTGCTTTTTGCATTGTCTTAAATTTGATTCTAGAAAACAAGGTACCAATTCGAATTTCACAAGCTATTTTTCTTTTTAAAGTTGTGAAACCTTGAATTAGTTGAATAGATCGGCACTCTACTCTTTTCAATAAATCAAGATTTCCCGATAACAGCGGGATAGTTAAGAGGGGTATTTTGGTGGGCGGGGAGGAAAGTTGTTTTTAGCCAAAACTTTTTAAATTGTATTTTTCAAGGTAACTGAAATCTTCAATTAATTCAATTAAAAATATTTTAAGTATTTTAAAATGTACCAAAATCAACAAATTCAGTATATAAACAATTTTATTTAATGACAAATTTAGCTGCAGTAATTTTGAAATTAAGCTTTTTATTATAATATCAGTTTATGTTTATTTTCTTATCAATGTTCTATTATGGAGGGGGGGGGATGACTCATCTATCCATTTAAGTAATTTAAGGGACCAAACATAGTCTAAAAAAAAATTAAAAAAAAAAATAGAATTTGAATCTACCCTTGGATGGAATAGAGGTATCATTAATGTGTAAAGATGAACAAAAGGTTCTTGTTGTGTAAAATAATCAATATTTACATCAGCAGTTTTCATTTTTCAAATGAACATTTTTTTTTTCTTAACAAATGTAACTCATCCCAAAGGTAAACCGTTAAAGTCAAGAAACTTGTGAATTTTTTGATCATTCAAGTTTAATTTCTACACTAAATTGCTTAAACATCGATTTTGAACTAAATTAAGCAAAAAAAAAAAAAAAAAAAAAATCATGTTCAAAATTGCTCTTAATTGTGCTCTTTTGTGTAAAAACAATGTAAGCAATGAGGAATGGGCCTTAAATGTGTAAAATCACTTGTTCCTTCAAACCTGTATCATTTTAAAACCAAAAGGTTGATCCAGAACCAAAATATAAAAGCGCAGGGAATATTGAGTCGTTCTACAAAACAGCCGCAGCTATTTTGTCCTGTATGTGACAGCTCATAGATTTCTTTAAAAAGACATAGTTTTAAAATAATGAATAAAAATTTTTGCTTGAAAAATTAAATATATGTTTGATTTTTTGATCAAAAAAATTTTGCTCATTACCCTTTTAAATACTTTTAATTAAATATATGAGCTGTCACATCAAAATTCTTCTGAAAGTCAATGTTAAAGATTCTTTTTTTAAGTATAAGTAGTAATGTCTTTCAAAGATATAACTTTTAGTTTTTTTACGCTTCTGTTTGGGAGTTCAAGTACTTTGGTAAATAAAGAGCTGTGTTGAAACTGTTGCTAAATGTAGAGTCCGTAACATTTTTGTAGAGTCCGTAACAAATTTTGAAAATTCATAAAAATTAACCAATTGCAAGAATTACGAAATTTCTTTTACAATAGTGTGACAGCATAGGTGAAAGTAGAAAATATGGAATTTAGTGAAATAAAATGCATAAATGAAATTTTAAACTAAACTTTTATTCCAATTATTGTTACGGACTCTACAGTCATCATTTTCACAATACATAACTTTTTATAGAACGCACTTTTTGATTAAAATTGTTAGCTATATTAGAGGTGAGCCTTTACTTTATCTGTCTCAAGTACCACTTTTGGCTTAAATCGGTTTAAGCCAGATTTAAAGAAAAATTCAATGTAGAGTCCGTAACAGTGAAAATTGCATTTTTAATGTTCTGAGTGCAATTACAAACATAATATAAAATGAACTATGAAAAAAATATGATATTCATATACTTTAGAATGTACTTTTTCAATATATATAAAAACTTTAAACTTTTAAAAAGTTTTGTTACGGACACCCCTATGTCACAAATACCGTGAAATGCCCCATATACTTTTAAGTATAATAAAGTTACAATGCTAAATATATATATTTAATGCTTATTTAAATTAATTAATGCTTATATTAAATTAATGCTTACGTAAATTTTGTTTAATGAATTTCCTATATTATGGGAGATTTTATATTGTTCATTTTATGTGTACATTGCTGGTACAACTGTTTCAATGTTTGTCGAATGTAATAAGTTATAGAGAGCTATTAGTAACAGTGTAGTAAAATTTATTAATTTTTTTCTAAAGGAAGTATAGATGTCAGAATGGGGCAAGATGGGACCTCTGAACCAGAATTGGGGAAATTTGACAATTCCCAACAAAATAACATTGCAAGTATAGCAGGTATGTTTTGAAAAAACTGAAAAGTTCAAAAAGAAAAAAAAAATTAATAATAATAATAATAGTATTTCGAAAATACAAAATGTTTATATGAAATTTAACCATAATTTATACCCCAGATGCTTTTAAATATAATAAAGTTATAATGCTAAATATACACTTTTTAATGCTTATATGATTACATAAATTTTGTTAAATTAGTTTTCTATGTGAGTGTAATAAGTTATAGAGAGCTATTAGTAACACTGTAGTAAAATTTATTAAATTTTTTCTAAAGGGAGTACAGATGTCAAAATGGGGCAAGATGGGACCTCTGAACCAGGATCGGAGAAAGATGAAAATTCCCAGCAAAATAATATTGCGAATAAAGCAGGTATGTTTTGAAAAGTTCAAAAAGAAATGATAATAAAATAATAATAATAATAGTGTTTCGAAAATACAAAATGTTTATGAAATAATCATAATTTATACCCTAGATGTTTTTAAGTATAATAAAGTTACAATGCTAAATATACACATTTTAATGCTTATATGATTACGTAAATTTTGTTAAATGAGTTTCCTATCTTATGGAAGATTTTAAATTGTTCATTTCATGTGTACATTGTTGGTATACATTTTTCAATGTTAGTCGAATGTAATAAGTTATAGAGAGCTATTAGTAACAGTGTAGTAAAATTTATTAAATTTTTTCTAAAGGAAGTATAGATGTCAGAATGGGGCAAGATGGGACCTCTGAACCAGAATTGGGAAAATATGAAAATTCCCAACAAAATAATATTGCAAGTATAGCAGGTATGTTTTCAAAAGACTGAAAAGTTCAAAAAGAAAGAATAATAATAATAATAATAGTGTTTTTTGAAAATACGAAATGTTTATCATAACTTATAACCTAGATACTTTTGAGTATTATTAAGATATATATTTTTATAGTATATTAAAATAAAATACAAAAGACATTATTCAATGCTTGTATATTTTTATAAATGTCTTTTTCTCACTAACATATCTTGTTGAGTGAATTTCCTGTCATGAAAGTTTTTAAATTACATTAGTTTATCTGAATATTGTGGATACTCATTTGAGGATAAGTTAAAGCATGAATGGTTAACTGATAACTACTACATTTTTCCTTTCTATCAGGATCAAAATTACTACTGGTTCACTGGTCCTAGTTCAGAAAAAAATCACCTCGGACGACAATAAAAAATAATCAAAGGTCCTTAAGACCACCAATTGGTTTTAACCCTCTTGCGGTTGGCCAGTCCTAGAGTTACATGTTAAAGAGAAGGGTATCTCGTCTAAAACCGCAGGGTGGTTAAAGTAAAAAAATGATCAGTTATTTAGTGCTACCTTTAATGCGGAGCAGTGATATTATCTGCGGACCAGCATAAATTCATGCTTACTAGTCCAAAGGACCGGTAAAATGTTTTGATGATTTCTGAGTATGTATATATTTTTTCTAAAGCTAGTTTAATTCAAGATGTATCCTTTCCAACAGAACGACCACTTTTGGAAGCAAAGAAAGCTGTGAAGAAAGTGAAAACTGAGCGTAAAAAAGGTATGTTCAAAAAGAGTAAAATAAATAATAATAAAAAAATCCTGGCTTCTTCCCGAGTTGTAAGATATTTCTATTGGATTTGAACTAAATACTTATTTTAAAATAAAGATACTATAAAATAAAAAGTGCAACACACATCTTAAGTCTTGTAGCATTTAAAATAATGTCTGACAGTATTCACTGAGGAATTTCATTAATGAATTTCCTATGTCGCTAGAATATTTAAACTGTGGAAGTTCTTAGGAAATTTCACTTAGAGTGAAGGAAATTAAAAATAACAAGAATCTTAAAATTAAAAATAACAAGAATTTTTAATGCCATTTTGAGTAAATTAGAGCTTTGGTTGTTTAATTTGCTTTCATTATTGCTGCCATTTCAAGTTCTTATCGATTTTGTGCATTATGATTTTTAGAGTGCTCCCCAAATGTCTGTAAACTCTTTCATAACAATAATAATAATAAAAAATACTACAACAAAATCTTGAAACATTTTTTGCACCCGCTTCATGATATGCTTAATTTTCTTAGGTACCTAACACACTTGTTATGTGTGTTGGCTGGCTGGCACTGTAGATTAAGCACCTCCTGACTTTTTGTATTTAATTTTTTTTATTAAAAATAAATTGTTGCTAATTGGAATTAAAAAAAAATTATATGCTGATTTATTTATTTTTTTTTGATTGGTGTGCACCCCCTGCGTATGGTACTGTCTGCGACAATGTACACTGTAATATAATAGATTACTGATGTGAGAATTCCTCCCATCAGTAATCAAAGTTAAGAGCAAAGCTTAAAATGTTAACAACCTCTGGTTTAAGATAGCCAGAAAACGTGTAGTAAGTAATAAGTAAATAAACATGTAAAAATTATTGTAAAACATAATTTGAATTTTGGTTTTATTCATATAAAACCATCAAATTAAAAAATAATTTTCTCGAGGGTTGATCAGCAATAAAACTAGTTCCATTAATGCACCTTTCACAAAAATTCTAGACTAAAAGCTATTGTGTTATAGATTTAGTTTAGTTATATAAATTATATCTTTAATCTGATGACATTTCTATGCATTTTTTAAGAGATTATAAACAAGTTTGATTATCCTAACATTTATGAAAATAGCTATATTCTCAATCTAAAAAAGTAATAAGTAATTTAAGTAAAAAATGTAATGTACTAAGGAAGCACTTTTTTGTGCTTATTATGTTGACTTTTATGTATTCTAATTCTATTGAGTATAATTTTAAATATAGATTTTGACGGAATCAAAAAAGACCCTTAATTTTCGACAAAACTATTTTCAAACCTCCCCCCCCCCGTACCCAGATAAAATATCCTGGATTGGTCCCTGTTTTAGTTAAGTAATTTTGAAAAAGTTGTCCTCCCAACCCTCTTCAGTAAAACATTTAATGCATTTATTAGCTTTCTGATATAGCTAAAAGCTACGACAGGCTATATGTTTTGAAGGATGGGAGTTAATGTGTTCACTTGTTTTTTTTTTTTTTTTCAATATTTGTCAATATTTAATTGAGCTGAAGGATGACCAATAATTCTTCTGTAAATCTATATTTTTCCATTACAGATTTGGTTCCTGCTTTTCAATACGCCCATGATAATGGGGAAATCATGAAATGGAAAGAGGACCAGGTAGGCATATCTTTGTATAGTTTTTGTTTTTGGGAGAGAAAAATAATCAGAGCACTTAAAGGTTAAATTTTTACAGCAAAAAAAAAAAATTATAATTTTGTTTGGCTGTTTTTTTTAAAACAAGATGCACAAAAATCGTACACAAAATTTATAGGAGATCTCAACTCCAACAGCTGAAAGTTCGAGTTTAGTACCTTATATAGTATCATGTTTTATGGTTAAACTTTCTTTTTCAGTAGGATCAAGGACCTAAACATAGATCCATGTGATTATTAGTATGCACGAAATGTATTCAGTCAAATGCGTTCAGTAAGTCTTAATATTTCATCAGGTTTTCTTTCTTGTTTTCTGCAGATGGAACTAGTCCCAGGAATAAAAATTTCAAAAATACAGTGGAACAATGCCCTGAAAACAAAAAATCTCACCGAGTCCCGCTTGGGGAGGAACCTTGCTGTCACTTTGTGGGGTTCGGAGAACCTCACAGAAAGAAGTGTTACAGGCTCAGCCTGTAAACGCTTTAAAAAAGATGGTCTTGCAGGTAAAAGAGCATTAACACCTGAAAAGGTTGATGCTGTACAAAGTGAGTTTGATTAATAATACATGAATTGCAGTATTCTTTTTCAACCTATCTCTCAGTTTTGCAATTTTTTAAAATTGAAAATTACTTTTATATTTTTTATAGATGCTATAAGATACTGGCTGAGAGAGTACCAAGGCAGAGAAGAACCAGAGGCAATGAAGCTCTCATCAAATGTCGTTGTCCGAAAGATTCTTTCGGACAAAATCATGGATTTAGAAAAACATAAAAAAAAAAATATCACAATGTCATAATTAATTTTAAAAACAAAACTTTTTTACTTTTTAGCGAATCACAGTGTCATAATTAATTTTAAAAATAAAACTTTTTACTTTTTAGCTGCCAATAAGCCTTTATTTTTCTCTCTTTTTTTCAGTTTCTACTGTTTTCACTATTTTTAAAAATTTTCACTCAGAGATTCTTCGTTTTCTCCTGAACTTTCAATAAAATGTAAGCAATTTAGCCTTAAAGTTACAAAAATTCATTAAACCTTTTAGTGAGCAATCTTGCAAAAATGATGTCTTGTTGTGGACTATGAGATAGTGTAGAGGGCTTTTCTCTTCAACGTTGTACATGCCATTGTACATTTTTAGACCTTGTCGAAAGGAAAATTTTTTTAATGTTCAGACATATTATTCATATTTTAACATTATCTTATTTTTACATTTTAGCAGGCTCGATGCTTCAAATTTTTCCTAATAGTGAGTGTAAATGGTGTATATTCAATGTAAATTATACTAAAAAGCTGCAAAAACCTTGTCCACTTTTATGCAAATACATTGATTTCTAAATGTTGAGGGCAATTGACCTCCCTCCCTCTAAATGATAGGCCGGAAATTAAATTATGTTAGCTTTTCGTTTCGATCGAAGTTTCATATTTGTTTTGTAATCGTTTACTAAAAATGTAATACATTTTTATTTACTTGTACTTTAATTTCTGAATATTGATATGTCACATTTTTAGTTGATTTACTTTTGATAGATTTAAAATATTGTGCTTTGTAAATGTATCTAAAGCAATGTTGGTATTCTAGCACCATGCTCCAGAAAAGTACCTGGGTGTGGATATCCAGTACCTGAAGAATACCAGAAAGGTGCCAGGGTCTGGACCCCGGTACCTGAAAAAGGGTACTGGGGTCTGAACCCCGGTACTTGAAGAAGGGTACCGGGGTCTGGACCCCGGTATCCAAACCCCGGTAACTGAAGAATACCAGAAGAAGATTCCAGTATCTGAAAAAGGGTACCGGGGTCTGGTGATGCCGGTATCAGCAGTATACCGGGTCTGGTGACCCCGGTATCAGAAGGATACCGGGGTCTGGTCAGTACTGGTTTATGAAACATCGGTTCCGGTAACTACTGATTGGTGGGATTGCGTGAATACCGGGTCTGGGATACCGGGGTCTGGTCAGTACTGGTTTATGAAACATCGGTTCCGGTAACTGATGATTGGTGGGATTATGGTAACACCGGTATCAGAAGGATAGCGAGGTCTGGTCAGTACTGGTTTATGAAACATCGGTTCCGGTAACTGCTGATTGGTGGGATTGTGTGAATACTGGGTCTGGTAACCCCGGTATCAGAAGGATACTGGGGTCTGGTCAGTACTGGTTTATGAAACATCGGTTCCGGTAACTGCTGATTGGTGGGATTGTGTGAATACCGGGGGCTGGACAGTACCGGGGATGAGCAGTTACTGGTACCGGTGTTTCATAAACCAGTATCTTTTTTTATACCGATATTTTTTTTCCAATAGGGTACACTGGCTGAACAACAACAAAGGAAACCTATAATGGTTAAAATGATTGTTGAAGGACAACTCATAGACTTTGAGATGGACACGGGAGGAGGTGTTACGGTCATGAGCCTTAAGAATTTCCGAAAAATTTCAAATAAAAAAATTCAGCCTACAAAGTTAATTTTTAAAACGTACAAAAGGGATAAAATTATTCCAATGGGTTATGTAACGGTTAATGTTACTTATAACGAGATTAACTCTGTATTAAATTTGTATATAGTTAAGGAGAATTTAGGTACAATTCTTGGTCGCGAATGGCGATACAAGATAAAATTAGATTGGAATACGATAAAAAATTTCAAAACAGAAACAAATGTTAGCCTATCTAAATTATTAGACGAACACAAAGAATTGTTTACTGATGAGTTGGGAGAAATTAAAAATTACGAATGCAAGTTAGAGCTAAAAACTGATGCTAGTCCTGTATTCTGCCGACCGAGGCCATTGCCCTTTGCATTAAAAAGCAGGGTTTCAGAAGAAATTGATCGTTTGGAACGCGAAAATATCATTGAAAATTACACATTTCTGACTGGGCAACACCGATCGTGCCCGTAGTTAAGTCAAACGGCAAAATTAGGTTGTGTGCAGATTATTCTGTTACTTTAAATAAGAACTTAAAAGCGTAACAACATTCACTTCCTAGAATGGAAGATATTTTCGCATCACTGAGTGATGGTAAAGTGTTTTCAAAGGTCGATTTTTCTCAGGCATATTTACAAATGAAAATGCCCTGAAAGTCAAAAATTATTGACAACAAATACGCATAAGGGACTTTACCTGTGTAAAAGATTAATGTATGGGGTTAATACCGATCCGGCAATATGGCAGAAATACACTGGCGGAAAAAAAATCCCAACACCAAGAAAAAATTGCCGTAGAGTAATGAAATTTGGGTAATGCAATTGTCTACTTAACATGTTTAATTGATTAAATGCACAAGATCACTGGCTAATTTAAGCTCAAGAAAATGCTGTGCAAATGTGAAATTATGTTAATTTAATAGAGGGTGTAACCTCCAGAATTTTGAAGGCAAGCCTGCAAGCGTGTATGCATTATGTCATACAGGTGCCGAATGTCACTTTGTGGTATGGAGTACCATGCTTGTTGCACTTGCTGTGTCAATACCAGGACCGTCATTGCTGACTGTGGATGATGCTCGAGATGCCATCCCATGATATCCCATACGTTATCAATTGGAGACAGACCTGGTGAATTTGCAGGTCATGGTAACATGTCAGCACTCTGTAGAGCACATTGCGTTACAGCAGCGATGTGAGGGCGAGCGTTATCCGGTTGGAAAACGCCCCCTTGAATGCTACTCATGAAGGGCTGTACTACTGGTTAAATTAACAGACTGATGACAAATTTTCAGTCAGTGAGTTTGGGATAACCACAAGAATGCCCCTGCTGTCATAGGAAATTGCTCCAGAGACCATAACTCCAGGTGTGAGTCCGGTGTGTCTAGGCCGTAGACCGCTTGGTTGCAGGCGGTCCCCTGGCCTCCTTCTGACCAATATACAGCCACCACTGGCACTAATTCAGAATCTGTTTTCATCAAAAATTACAACAGATCTCCACTCCGACCTCCAGTGAGCTCTGTCGTGGCACCACTGCCGTCGGAAAAGGCAATGGTTTGCAGTCAATGGAATACCGGCTACAGGCTGCCTGGCGCGGAGCTGTCCTTGAAGTAAACAGTTTTTTACCGTTCCTTGGGTCACGACGGTATCAACTGCAGCTCGAATGTCAGCCGCAGATGCAGTACGATGCGCCACAGCCGTACGCAAGATTCGGCGATCTTCCTTCTCAGGCGTGCCACGTGGCAGCTCGGAACTCGATCTTCTTGAGGTAGTACCATCCCTTGCCCATAGCTTCCAATAATCATGCATGGTGGAAACATTCCCGCCCAAATCTTTCTGCAATATCGCCAAATGAAAATCCACCTTTTCGTAGCCAAATTGTACGACCTCGTTCAAACTCGGTGAGCTGTTGATAATGGCTTCTTCGTCTTCTTAAAGGTATTCCTGGCTAACATGAACGCAATTCGTCAAATTTCACGGAAAAATAATACACACGAGCTTCACAACACGCTTTTAAAACAAGACTTATTTGCATGTTCTGAGTGACGCCAGCTGCGCCACACTTATGCGCGGAACACGAAATTTCAATCGATGTCATCTTTCAGTTGTATAAACACGCCTACCAAATTTCGTTTATCTAACACAAGTCTTTCTTGGTGTTGGGAGTTTTTTTTCCGCCAGTGTATATTGAAAGTGTTTTTCAGGATTTTAAAGGAGTTGAAGTATTTTTTGACGATGCTCGAATCGCTGCTCCAGATGTAGAAACTCACTTAGATTAAGAGAATTTTTTGAAAGGTGTCGCGTTCACGAATTGAAAATCAACAAAGATAAAAGTTAATTCTTTCAAAAAGAAATTGAATTTTTAGGGTTTAAAATAAACTCTCAAGGACTGTCACAAACGTCAGATAAAATTGAAGCAATTAAAAATGCCGCGGAACTAAAAAATGTCCATGAAGTAAAATCATTTATGGGATTGGTAAATTTTTATTCGCGGTTCTCAAAAAAGTTAGCGACGCAAGCTTATCCTTTGCATCAGCTAACGAAGAAAGATGCTTCTTGGAATTGGGATAAACAATGTAAGGAAGCTTTCCAAAGGGTTAAAGACGAAATTTGTTTGGAAAGAATTTTGCTCATTATGTCCCGGAACTTCCACTTCTGTTGGCAACAGATGCGTCACCAGTTGGACTGGGAGCAGTTTTGTCACATAAATTTCCGGACGGTTCTGAACGTCCGCTTGCTTTTGCACCTAAAACTCATTCTTCAACAGAACAAATGTATTCTCAAATTGACAAAGAAGACTTGGCAATAGTATGGGCAGTGAAGAAATTCTTTATATATTTGAAAAATACGAAGTTCACTCTCATTACAGATCATAAGCCATTAGTAGCAATTTTTGGCTCAAAGAAAGGTTTGCCAGTTTTAGCTGCCATACGGCTACTGCATTATGCGTTGACCCTACAATCATTTCAATTTGATATTATTTATCGTCAAACTAAAGAGCACGGCAATGCAGACTTTCTCTCACGTTTACCCACTAATTCAGAAAAATTATCTATGCATGATGATATCTATATTTTCCATCTACATCAAATAGAAACGCTGCCTGTGACAGCAAAAGATTTAGCCAGGGAAACAGAAAGGGATGAGGAACTCAGTCCTTTATTAAGAATCTTGAAATGTGGAGGTGAACTGAAGGGAAGGGAAATGGAGTATAGCCTGCAAGACGGTTGCGTTATGTATGGGCAACGTGTGTGCATTCCGAAAAAGTACCGAAATCAAATTTTAAATGAACTGCATCACGGACACTTAGGAGTAGTGAAGATGAAGGCAATCTCAAGATCGTACGTGTTCTGGCAAGGAATTGACAAGGACATTGAAAGCGTTGCGAAAAACCGTGCAGACTGTGCAGTAAATAAAACTGACCCTCCTAAAGTTAAAGTACACCATTGGGAGTACCCCAGTGCTCCAATGGATCGTTTACATATTGATTTTGCTGGTCCAATGTTCGATTATATGTTTTTGGTAATAATAGATGCTCACTCAAAATGGCTAGAAGTATATCCCATGCGAACCAGATACTATAGAATGCTTACGAGATTTCTTTGCTCGCTTCGGACTGCCGATCATGTTGGTGAGTGACAACGGGCCACAATTCACTTCAAATGAATTTCAAGTGTTTTTGAAAAATAATGGCATAAAACACAAAACCTCAGCACCGTTTAAACCCTCTAGTAACGGTCAGGCCGAAAGGTACGTGTTTACCGTGAAACAGTCTCTGAGAACTATAAAAAATTATCCTGGAACTCTTAGACAAAAGCTTAGTACCTTCCTCATGCAATACAGGAAGGCGCCTAACATGACGACTCATGACGATGCTAATGATGAAAAGAGAAATCCGTACACGGATCGACCTGGTTAGACCAGATCTAAAAAGCAGAGTCGAGGAAAGAGTTCGTAAGGGAACTTATGAATTTTCGGACAGAGGGTTCGAAGTATGAGACAAGGTTGCAGTTAGAAACTATCGTCAAGGTGACAAGAAATGGCGATTTGGATCCGTCAAAAGCAAAGACGACCAATTGCATTACACAATTGATGTGAGCGGTCAACTTTGGCGACGTCACATCGATCAGATGCGAAGCTGTGGAGACTTTGAAGAAGTCGACTGGGTCCGACGACCGTCCTTTCGGGAGACATCCAGTGGTGCAAGATCGGAGAGCAGTCCAGCCGGCAACGGCAACAGCAAGCTTCAGGGGGACCAATCCGTGCCTTCGGAGATGACTGATGTTCAGCAAGGACCTCCAGCCACCAGTCCAGTGCCAGCTTCCGAGATGCAAGGAAAACCATCATCAGCACCTGTTCCACTTCGGCGCTCCACCCGAACTAGAAAAGCACCAGATAGACTGGGCTACTAAAGATTAAAAAGGGAGGAATGTGGTGTATCGAAGGAGTAACATCATCGCAATCGGTGGTGACGTCAGAGCTGACGTCACCCGAGAACGAACTGCGTAGTCGATTCAACAGACACTTGAGCGAGGACTCTCAAGCTAAAGTGCGCGCGTGCGGACGGCGACGCACTATAAATATTGTGATGTATATAATGTAAATAGATGAATATGTAATTGATAGAATATTAAATGTTTAGCTAATTCTCCATAGCATGCTTGAAACCGCCCACATACATACCCAAGAAAGTTATACGTAAAAACCGACATAACACCCTCCATTGCTTCAGGTTTTTCTACAGGCATCTCAACGCCAGCAGGGCTCAAATCAACCTGCGGTTGTTTGTCCTCGGACTCCAATAAAGCATCGGAGTCCTTGGACGGAGGAGTGGCAGTACAAGACGTACGTTGAGTGTTAGGATCGTGCAGGATCTTACATAGACCTTTGCCAAAAGCCCCAACAAACAAGTCCAGGTTAGACCTTTTGATGTACTCGGCAGAACCAGAGTCCATCTCGAAAATCCACCTGATGTACGCTTGTTCCCCAACAATCGTCTTATCTCTTGCGCTTCAAACACTAGTCGTGAGGCCCGGATTCAATCTGGTAAGACGTTTCAGAACAGCCTCCGAGTCCAAGGTGTAGATGTCTCTGGTCTTGAAGGCAATCTTCACCGGCGTTGGGAGTTCGTTGTAACGGTCGCACGAGGAGCTCAGACTCTCCCAACATGTGACTTTTGTAGTTGTTCTGCAACCAACTTGCAGAGTAGTCATTGGTGCAATATATGACCAATGCACCATTTAGTAGGCTAGCAGCTGCAAATTGCGGAGCTTTCTCGTCCATGGGAAGATCGTCGATGACAGTGTCGATCTCCCGTTGAACGTTGAGGACATCTCCTTAAGAGAGTAGTCTCTCTGGATACTCCTTCGGTACTACGGCCAATTTGATACCAGATGTGGCCTGGCTGTAAGACACTCTGGGCCGCTTAGCCTGAGCCACGTTGGAGGGAGAAGGAGTAGACCCTTCTGATAGAACCCTCTTTCCAGTAGGGGTGTTTTGAGGCACCAGTTCTTTGCTCTGCTGGAACTTGATGGCCCGTTTGAGGTTCCTGCGTTCCTTGCTGTTCAAATGCTGGGTGGTACCGGATGGGCCAGGTACCGCAGGATCATTGATTTCCTTTGCAGGGATCTTGATGGTTTTAGTAGATTTGTCATCTGACTCCTTTATAGGAGCAGAGACGTTTTTGATGTGGGCGTCCGGATTTCTCTGGACGCGTCAGCGGTTTGTTTGGGGCGGTTTTCACCGCTTGGGTTTTTGTTTTTATTTTTGTTTTTGCCCATTGGGGGTAAACTGAGGGTAAGTACACGGTCACCACCTGAATGGACCCTCAATACAGGCAGAAGGCAAAATGTAACGTGGTTCGCCAGGCCACGAGGTGAACCGTTAACAGCGACCTTTAACCCCGGTCGCTATATGATCACGACATATTCTCATCAGCACGGTTCCACACCTTGGATTTTGGTTGCCGTTCCCGGCGATAGAACAAAAGAGCCCTAAACCGCTAGTATGCCATGGACATTTACGCACCCTCCTCTTTTTTCCGGGCTTGGGACCGGCATAGGGACGAGACAAGCTCCATCCTATGCCAGAGTTTAGAGTCAGCTGAATATTTTTTAACTTTTCTACACGATATAATTTAAATAATAAACGAAGTTTCAGCCAATATGGTATTAGGGTTGGTTCGGGTAAGTGGGCCACTGGGGTAACTGGGCCACCCCCCTTAAAACTGAAATGCGCATATGGTTTTTAAACTTTTTTGTACTGATCATCTCAAATTACATCACAGTCACAGTGATTGCTTTTGCATATAATTGGATTCACGGAACTTTTTTTTGGATCATATAATTTGTGTCAAAAAAAAAAATTTCCAAAAAAAATTTTTTTGGTGAGTTCAAGCAACATCTTTCAAAGAAGTGTTTCAATGTAAATTTTTATTGTTTTTTCTATGTTCATCAAGTTTTCTTGTAGGGTTTAACCTAAAATACACATTGCAATAGGAATTTTTATGCAAAGTATTATTAATAAGTGTTTAAGGGGAGGGGTCCCACTTACCCCGTGGTTTTTCTCTATTAGGGTAAGTGGGCCCCCTCACTATGGTGTAAGTGGGCCCCCTCATAATAATGATGATTTCAAAATGAAAAGTAGTTTTTATGAAGCAGTTTCTACGACGAAATGAAAGATAGTTATGGAGACCTAGAAGAAATTGATGGTTTAGCTACAAAAAGTGCAAAAGCTGATAACTATGTATTTGAAACTTGTATCAAAGACAAACCATAAATTTTTTTGAAGGTCTAATTTTAAAATATGGTACAAATAAAAAAAAACTGCAAAATTTGATAGAAAGAATAGAAATAACTACACTTTTTATTGGTTTGATGTAGGTGATGTTAGAATTATAACTGAAGATGAAATGAAAATGTTTCTCCCTCAGAAAACTTCAAAAAGACACTGCCATTAAGTGTTTTAATATTTTTTTCAACCTATAATGTTTTTCTATTTTACCAAAATTGATCTTAAATGACTTCATTATATTTATTCAACATTATTTTATATGTAAAAGAAAAAAATGCACCTAACGGCATTTCATGAATTTCACAGACATAATTTTTGTATTCAGCTTTATAATTTTCTTTCATACACATGTAAATGTGAGTTGATATCTCATTAATGGATACATTTACAGAAAAATATGCCCTACTAAAATGTTCCATACTTTGTTCAGGTAGGACCCATATACACCTTTCCAAAAAATGCTCACTTTAAATATAAATAAATGGAGAGTGGCCCGCTTACCCCTTCCGAAGGGGTAAGTGGACCCCCCACGCCATTTTGTAAAGAATGGCGTAAAGAAATAAGTAAAAATATTTAAAGCATTTTTTTAGGAAGCAATGATGAACTTGTGTTTATCAATAATGTCCAAGTAAATGTCCCAAATTAATGTCCCAAAATGTAAAAAATTTAAGCTGTTTTACTTTAAAACTGCTTAAATTTTTTGCTGTTTGCTTAAAAAAAGGCTTCAAAAACGAACTGTTTTAAAAAGGGGGCCCACTTACCCTAACCAACCCTACTCTTCGTTTAAATTTTTTTTTAACGCAGTTGGAGGCTACCGTTGTCTAACCCACCCACTGTAGCCCAGCGGTCAGATCCTGACTTCCACTAATGTAGCAACCCTAAACCCATTATGTCGACCCCCCAGAAACGCCACTTCGAAATTCCAAAAGCAAGACCAGTGTCCGCGATTAATGACCATGATTACAGAAGAAATATGTTTTCATGCCAAACAGGGCGATAAAGGTCAACATAAATTAATTCAGTTTTTGCAAATTTTAATTAATGCATAATTAAATCTTCTTGAATGTTTGCGAGAAAGCGTCATATGCATTTGTTATACATTCACATTTTTATTTCGTAAAAATGAATTTTGCAGCAGTTTGTACGTTAAGTTGTCGCGGGCTCAATTGAAAGACTGTAGCAGCAGATTTAAACTGGATTCTAATTGTAAATTTTGTGATCAGCTGGTTATAATAATGAATTAGAACCAGCTGATCATGTGATCAGCTGGTGATCACGGTGATTCAGCAGGTTGATTTTTCTTGATTGTTCTTTGGATTTCTGATATTCAGAGTTAATTTTTTTGACTTATCCAGTTTCAACTGTTACTTCTTTTTGATATTTTTGTTCAATCATAAATTTGATTTCTCAACAGTACTCTATTTTTGAAATAAATAAAAACAACTACAATAGAAAAATATCAGAGTTTTACAGTTAGTAAAACTTTCATTCAATTTTTCACAGCGAGATAAATTTAGACGATTAGGAAAATGGTAAATTCTAAACGGTAGTGCACAATTTGTACATACATTAAAAATAGTTTTGAAAGTATAAGCACGTATAACGGTAAAAAACGGCTAAATTGCTGCGCGACAAAAAATTGATATTCATTGTATTTATGCTTAAAAAAAACTGTAATTAAGTGTGAATGTAAACAGGAAAATAATAGGGGTGAAAGCATGTGATCGGATTGAAAGCACATTACAGTAAAATGCTTTGCGTCTAATTTCAGAAAATCAATATCTTATATCAGCCAAATGCTATTTCAATGAATAAAAAAAATTAACTAATTACAAACTCGAACACATGTTTTGAAGTACAAAGCACTCCTTTCTCAATGAAAAAAAGATTAGCATTGGGCATCTTTTTGAATTGAAAAAAATAAGAGAGACTTTTATAACCAAGAAACAAGCGTCGACAGTATTTGGAAATTTCGGGCTTTTTATCGTTCGTTACATTTCTTCTTTAACTATTAAAATAGTACTAAAGAAATTGATAAGATTTTATTCAAATATTCAATAATTTCGTACAGTGTAAGAGCAGAAAGAAAACCCAATGTTTAGTTCTAGTGCTTTCAATCAGAAGTTATGAGAGCCCTATTGGAAAAAAAAAATTATCGGTATAAAAAGAGATACTGGTTTATGAAACACCGGTACCAGTAACTGCTCATCCCCGGTATTCACACAATCCCACAAATCAGCAGTTACCGGAACCGATGTTTCATAAACCAGTACTGATCAGACCCCGGTATCAGAGACCCGGTATTCACACAATCCCACCAATCAGCAGTTACCGGAACCGATGTTTCATAAACCAGTACTGACCAGACCCCGGTATCCTTCTGATACCGGGGTCACCAGACCCGGTATACTGCTGATACCGGCATCATCAGACCCCGGTTTAAAATAGAAAGAAAGGTTAGTCTGTAATGGCTTGTTTTAGCAAGCTAGTGATTTAATATTATTTTTTTTTCTTGTAAAGAAACAGCGAAAAAAAAATTTTTTATTTTAAAAAGAGTTTTAAAAGAGGCCCCGCTAGAGTTCTCCAATTGGGCCCCGCATTTGCTAAGGCCGGCCCTGGTACTGTCCAGCCCCTGGTATTCACACAATCCCACCAATCAGCAGTTACCGGAACCGATGTTTCATAAACCAGTACTGACCAGACCCTGGTATCAGAAGGATACCGGGGTCTGGTCAGTACTGGTTTATGGTCACCAGAAGTGGTATACTTCTGATACCGGCGTCACCAGACCACGGTATCCTTCTAGTACCGGGGTCCAGACTCCGGTACCCTTTTTCAGATACTGGAGTCTTCTTCTGGTATTCTTCAGTTACCGGGGTTTGGATACCAGGGTCCAGACCCCAGTACCCTTCTTCAGGTACAGGGGTCCAGACCCTGGCACCTTTCTGGTATTCTTCAGGTACCGGATATCCACACCCAGGTACTTTTCTGGAGCATGGTGCTAGAATACCAACATTGCTTTAGATACATTTACAAAGCACAATATTTTAAATCTATCAAAATTAAATCAACTAAAAATGTGACATATCAATATTCAAAAATTAAAGTACAAGAAAAGAGCAATGTAGTATATTTTTAGTAAACGATTACAAAACAAATAAAACATCAGAAACTTTGATTGAAACAAAATGCTAACATAATTTAATTTCAGGCCCATCATTTAGAGGGAGGGAGGTCAATTGTCCTCAACTTTTAGAAATCAATGTATTTTCATAAAACTGGACGAGGTTTTTGCTGCTTTTTAGTATAATTTACATTGAGTATACACCATTTGCCCCCACTATTTGGAAAAATGTGAAGCATCGGGCCTGCTAAAATGTAAAAATAAGATAATGTTAAAATATGAATAATATGTTTGAACAAAAAGAAAACTTTTCTTTCGACAAGTTCTAAAAATGTACAATGGCATGTACAACTTAGAAGAGAAAAGCCCTTTACACTATGTTATAGTCCACTAGCTTCTCGGTGCCCTCGGGGTGTTCAACTGACTTCTATAGTGCACCCCTGCCTAGCTCACAAAAACATAAAGGACTGTCTAATAGCCAATTTGTCTCAAAAATAATAGTAATAAGCAGGGTATTCTATCATTCAGGATAAAAATTCCTAATTATAACAGTTTGGTTCAGACAGAATTTATTTTAAACGGAATATTCTTTTAACCAATATTGCAAGAAGTGGGCTTGACTGCAATAGTTTTCTAGTGGAGCCCACCCCGAAACATCAAAATCTACTAGAACTTAAATCACACAAACAACATGGAGGTTTTATGCTTAATTTGTCTGTATGAAATACAGGTGGATAAATCAAATGGAGTTTAGATTGCTATATAATCAAGCCTATGTACAGGTTTTCATAAAGGGAGAGGTTTTAATTCCCTACTCCTTCTGGCCTGCATTCTCTGGAAAAGACCTGATTGTGTCAAATAATTAACTCCAGTTGAACGGTACAGTGCCAAAAAGTAGTAAAAAATGAACAGAAAACTATTTTACAACATATTGTATATTTTGTTTTGTACTGTAAAAAAATGCTTAAATTAACTGAATAAGATAGGTGTAAAATTGGATGGTGCATAATGTAGTTGCAATTAATTAAAAATTTAAAAACTTCATTCTACTAACGTTGTTAATGACTTAACAAATTAAACGTGACCGTATAGTGGCTCATACATTGCATTGCAATACCAAATTAAAAAAATGGGAATTTAAATCCCTGAATTAAACATATCAACTTACTTTAAGTCTATGAATCATATCTAATATACTAAATCAATTATTCTTTATTTTTCCATAAGTTTCAATTTTATCCAATTAAATAAATAAATATAATTCATAATACCAGGATATTAAAATAATCAAATGCACAAACCATCTCAAATATACCTTAAATTGCAAAATGTATCTTACTTAGAATGTAAACTCACATTCGAAAAATTTTGTTTAGAAGGGGAGAATAGACGTCTCCCTCTTTAATCGTTATATTCACTAAATATTAAGGTGCGAAAGTTTCTCTGCTGTTGGCTGTTCCGTCTTTCTTGTAAGTAATGATGGCACACTGTTCGAATATTAATTGGTTTTCAGCATCACTATTATGATTGTTCACGAAATGACGAATGAGTTCACTTGCAGTCACTGATAAAATTTGATGACCGACGACTTCGTTTGATAAGGCACCGGTAAAATTTGAATTTCGACGTTACCAAAATGGTGTTTCACTTTCTTGCGAAAGGGTTCAGGGTTACAGCTTTTGTTGTCGGTTCAGAATTTCATTGCAGGCAATATCAGCAATCCGGATACACAAATTGTTCATTTTCATTTCATTTATGAATAAACTGCATCTTTAGGTAACAGTTCTATTTGGACGGCAGGAACATTGAAGAGTATAGCATGGCACGGTTTAGGTGAACACAACGATATTAAGATCTTGATTAGTTTGCATAAAAGAATAACATACGTTCAATTTTTGAAATCTTGAATAATTATATTAACTGAGGAACATCTTCCTTCTAAATTATCGACATCGTTTTTTTTGTCTGTTGTGCGCAAAACGCCAACGGATCTGTTTCGAGATTCTTATGAGCCGCATCTCCTTTTTCTCCATCCTACTGTAACGTTGGTCTAGAGAAGATTAATTGCCAGACGCTTATTTTTTGAACGGATGTCCGAAAGGACGCTAACTTCTTAGCCAATGGTAGAAGCTTTTCATTTCCATTACCAAATAAGGTAATACAACAAGGAAGATTCGTAATGACTCAGATCTTAGACTCTTCTCAAAAACTGAAGTGGCTCATACATTGCATTACAGTACCAAATTAAAAAAATGGAAATTTAAATCCCTGAATTAAACATATCAACTTACTTTAAGTCTATGAATCATATCTAATATACTAAATCAATTATTCTTTATTTTTCCATAAGTTTCAATTTTATCCAATTAAATAAATAAATATAATTCATAATACCAGGATATTAAAATAATCAAATGCACAAACCATCTCAAATATACCTTAAATTGCAAAATGTATCTTACTTAGAATGTAAACTCACATTCGAAAAATTTTGTTTAGAAGGGGAGAATCGACCTCTCCCTCTTCAATCGTTATATTCACTAAATATTAAGGTGCGAAAGTTTCTCTGCTGTTGGCTGTTCCGTCTTTCTCGTAAGTAATGATGGCACACTGTTCGAATATTGATTGGTTTTCAGCATCACTATTATGATTGTTCACGAAATGACGAATGAGTTCACTTGCAGTCACTGATAAAATTTGATGACGGACGACTTCGTTTGATAAGGCACCGGTAAAATTTGAATTTCGACGTTACCAAAATGGTGTTTCACTTTCTTGCGAAAGGGTTCAGGGTTACAGCTTTTGTTGTCGGTTCAGAATTTCATTGCAGGCAATATCAGCAATCCGGATACACAAATTGTTCATTTTCATTTCATTTATGAATAAACTGCATCTTTAGGTAACAGTTCTATTTGGACGGCAGGAACATTGAAGAGTATAGCATGGCACGGTTTAGGTGAACACAACGATATTAAGATCTTGATTAGTTTGCATAAAAGAATAACATACGTTCAATTTTTGAAATCTTGAATAATTATATTAACTGAGGAACATCTTCCTTCTTAAATTATCGACATCGTTTTTTTTTGTCTGTTGTGCGCAAAACGCCAACGGATCTGTTTCGAGATTCTTATGAGCCGCATCTCCTTTTTCTCCATCCTACTGTAACGTTGGTCTAGAGAAGATTAATTGCCAGACGCTTATTTTTTGAACGGATGTCCGAAAGGACGCTAACTTCTTAGCCAATGGTAGAAGCTTTTCATTTCCATTACCAAATAAGGTAATACAACAAGGAAGATTCGTAATGACTCAGATCTTAGACTCTTCTCAAAAACTGAATTCGCCGCCGATATGTGGCGCCACCTCAAAGGAAAAATTGTTACTAAATGTTAAAAATTGTAGCTTTTAACAATAGGCTTCATTGAAAACAAAAATTACAGCACTGTGTTTTTTTTTTTTTTTTTTTTTGAGCCAACGTTCTTTTCTCTCCGTGACATGCGAGGTTATCATATCCTCCCTATGAGAAGCAACATTTTCGCAGTGGATGCTTTGTATTGGCAAAAGGGCAAACCATCCACAGCAGTTTTTCTGCCACTAGTTTACTAACATGATTTCATTCGGTAATGAAGTGGCAATCATTAATTGCAGCAAACGTACAAGGAAAATTTTCAACTAAAAGAGCATTGTACACAAACAGTAATACTTTTAATTAACTAAAAAGTGAATCAAGGTTTGATGCACCATTCCCAAGTGAAAATGACCAACTTTTATCGTCTTAAAGGAGGTTTTTGGACAGGCAGCAAAAGCCGGTCAATGCCGGCTTGACCATCTACGCCTTAGACGGTAAAGACCGGCTTTAACCGTATAAGACCAAGACGGTAAAAACCGGCTTCAGTCAGCTAAGTCAAAGAAAGTCGGTATTGACCATCTGTTACCGCCTGTCCGAAAACCGCCAACTTACTGCTAATGAAAAGGAGAAAGCTTATGCAAATAGTTTTTAGGATCATGGTTTCAAATTTGAAGAAGATGGATTCAAATTCAGAGCAATTATATAATCTCAAATATCATAACAAAAAACAAGGAGGTGCTTAGAGTGATCTCTCCAAATTACGAGGTTACATACAATTAAGGCTGCTGTTTGGGTGGGGATACCAGACCTATAGTACCGGGGCCTGGAGCTTTAAGGCGCCCACAAAGTCATAAAACTATTTTTCCAATAATAATGTTCGTAATTTCATCGAAAAAATTAAGCTATTTTCCAAAATATCTTGCATTAAATTGCCAATTCTTTTCACTATAAATATAAATGAAATACTCCGGCATTAAAGAAAAAAAATCAAAAGTTTTTGAACACATAAGGGCATAATTCCTTAAAACTGGTCAAAGCCGAAAATGACCTTGCAGATTTAAGCCCACAGAAGCGAATACAGGATGTAGAAAAAGTCAAATGCAATACTGTTGGCCTCCCTTTAACGAATATTGTCAGTTCCAAGAAATATTATTCGATTGAGCGGGGATCTTTAATATTGCGTCTATGGCACAGGTTCCAGGCTTTTTATTCGCTTATCCGTTACCCGATTATGCAAGGACGGCAGTATATATGTGTGGTAATAATTTTGACACTCAATTCAATTATATTTCAATTTATATTAAGAATGCCAGTTCTGCCTAAATTTTTACATACAGAACTTTTTATTTCGAAATTGGATCTTTTTTCGTTGGTCGATCCGATTTCGTCTTACTGAAAATTCATAGTATGCAGTGTTCAAAATTACTGCTGGTCCACTGATCCCAAACCAGTAAGACTCGCCTTGAACCACCACAAAAAATAATTAGTGGTTCGTCAGACCACAAATTTATTAAAATAATTTCCCGGGCCCCATTGGTAGCGGCGTCCCTGCAAACAATAGTACCATGTAGCAACAGTAGCTGAAAAAGCATGTCTTATATACTTGAAGGGCTCTTCTCTTCTTCACTAACGGAAGTGGAAGTTTTTCGTTAAATAGCACCCAAAACTTTTCTTGGGAAGTTCTCTCTGGTCATCGTAAAGATGGCAGGAAAGGAGGAAGTGATCTGTAGAGTCGACCACACCACAACTAGGGCATAACGGGGACGGGCCGTTCTTGATTTTCAAAAGTTTGTCCCCAGCTTCTTTGGTGAGGAGAATTAGTGGTTTAATTTGAATATCAAAACAATGCTGCCGTGCTAAGCACAAAAGTCGTATCTGCACTTTTTAACAAAATTGAGTTATTGCCACCAGATGGCTCATTGTGACGTATTTTACTTTAATACAAAGTTTTATGGTCATTTGAGAACATAAAACATATTTTAAAAATTTCTGAAAAAGTATCATCTGAATCAAACACATGGTGCCGCAAAACTTAAAGATAGATATCTCAGTTTGAGCTCGACTGCAGATACCACTTTTGCGCTTAGCAAGGCAGAATGTGCGTAGTGATGACTCGTTGCCAATTGTGGGAATAATAATTCCTGTTTGCATCCTGGTTTAAGTCGATGGCGTGAAACTAGCGCTAATATATGTTTAGTTATCGTTATCAGATCACCCATTTTATACTTTAAACATACTTCTTACAGTAAAAATACATTTTTAAAATTATTTAAAGCTTTTAAAGAGCAAAAAAAAAAAAAAAAAAAAAAATTAGGGCGAAAACCTTACAACAGCTTACTTGCGAAATTCACTGTTTACATCCAAAGTATTCCATTCTGTTACATATGACAGCACATTTACAAATTTTCATCTAAAACCTTACCTCTTTAATGAAATGGATACCTTTGTGCATAAAAATAAAAGCATATAAGCCAACATTTTCATAAACTGCTTGTATGATTACTAGAGATGGAACGAAGCGGCATTTGGCCGAAGCGCCGAATACCGAAGCTTCGGCCAACTAATGGCCGAAGCTTCGGCCGAAGCTTCGGCTGGCACACATATTGAAGTTTTTGGATTAAATGCATAATAAATGCGTAGAGTTTTATACTTTTCTCCATATCTTTTAATATTCTCAGCGTTACACAACATTTTCAGCTTACTGAGTCATTCTTAAATTAATTTCACTAATTAAAAGTTTTCTTGTTTTGTTTTGCTTTGTACTGCTAGTACAAGAAAAAACGACATTACTAATTTTGTATTGCAAATTAGTAGTAGGAAGCTCTACTTGGAACATGAAAAGCTCAGTCTGCAGTTCAGTTGATGTTTTATAATAAAACAACTGATATGATCATGTATTATACCATAGAACTACCCAATCTACTACTATTTACGTTGTGTTATATATTTATCTTAACTCATTAATGCCTAGCGTCCCTTTTTAGGGACTGTCCAAAAAAAGGGTCTGAATTTCCCCAAAATGAACATTTCAACCAAATAATAGTGCTCAATACCTTGGTATTGTTGCAATTCGTTATTAACAGATTGCAGCACATAACCATTGTAAAGTGTGTTCTGTAGCAGTTTTATTTTGATCTTTATCAAAAATGACATAGTTCACAATCTCAAGAACAAAACGCCAAGTTTTCAAAGTTATTCCCAGCTTCCCAGTTTAGATTAATTGCTGATTTTATTTCTTCTTATAAAATGTCTTTTCAGATATTATATCGTGGGCAGAAACAAATTTTAGTAAAAAAAGTATGTACCCTCTGGGGTCTATCGTAACTTTTAAGGGACAATTTTTCTTTCCTTAATAAAAAAATTATTTTTTACATGATATTTTTAAAATTATTTTTCCTGTCCATTAAACACTGTTTGTAACCAGTATATAAAATATCTTTGGAAAAAAAAGTATCAGGCATTAATGGGTTAATATTCTTGATGCAAAATGCTTCAGTTTTTGGTGAATTCAAAATAATAGTAGGGTAAAAGCACCAGTAGTCGGCCATTTAAAAGATCTTTTGTTGATCTTGGCTAAACTAGAACTTTCAGCTATCAATACAGTAACAAAAACAAGGTAAAACTTTAGGATGAACCTTTCTGATAGTGAATCATACACTTGTTTCAGAAATTAAAAAAAAAATATGTTAAAATCCAAGCTTTTGTCAACACTAGTAAATGCTCCAGTAGTCGGCCACAGAATCATCTTACCTGAAAAATAAGCAGAATCGCAATCTTGGATGACGGACATACCATTCAAAATGAAATGACTCATTACTAATTCAAGAAAAAGTACCCGAAACTTAACGGCCACTGGTTGATGATTGAGGATAAGTACATGAATGTGTGAATGCGTCATATCTGATTTTGAATTAAAAATGTACTATTTATGAGGAGTTTTATGTCATTGTGGCTGACTATTGGAGACCGGCCGACTACTGGAGCACTTACCCTATCACGCATTCTTTCTTACTTTTGTCTTTCATTCGCTGCGTAAATTTCAGGCCGAAGCAGCCGAAGCGGCCGAATCACAACTCATGCTTCGGCCAGACCGAAGCTTCGGCAAATTGGCCGAAGCTTCGGCCCGGCCGAAGCTTCGTTCCATCTCTAATGATTACATATCACTTACCTCTCCCATAAAACATATTAATTACTTTATAAATAAAGTAAGCGATTTCAATTTTATGTATTAAAAATGTAATGACATCCCTTCTTTATAAAATGCTAAAAAGATATTTCCTAACCAAAAGGAACTAGACAAACACAATCTGCTATTTATTTAGTTATTTTGAAAAAAAAAATCTATTACTTGTAAGTGGTATATATCTTTATTAGTTAAATAAATAATGTTTTTGCAGAATAGTGAAAAACAATGAAGTTATACGAACACAAATGTGTAATTTTATCGCTATCAATATTCTATATGTATAATATCATAAAAAGGGTGCAATCAAAGTTTTGTGCACCTTTCGACAACCATTTGTACATATTGTCTAGTTTTATAACACCTAATGGAACTTTATTATTTTTTATATCATTGCCCAAATTAATAGGCCCAATCCAGGATTTTTATCTTACTACCTATCTTTGTGAATACATTTAATCGTCATCCTATTTTTGTGAATATACTACTTCTCGTTCGCTATTTTTTCACAGCACATTTTAAGTTATTTAATTTTGGACAAAAAACTCATGTCATTGTTACATTTATAATCATATTATTAAATAATACAAAAAGAACTTACATTGTCAAAAAAAATTATAAATTACTAACACCATAAAAAAAAAGACTAATACCCAAAAGAGGAAAATAAAAAAAATTAAAAAAAAAAACCAAAGTAATAACAGCCAGCAACTTGCAGTCTTAAACGTTTGACATAATAATCTTTATGTCGGGAACCTCCAGCTCTAGTAGCTGGTCAACCTCGTTTTGACATGATTTCAATTAAAAAATCAACTAAATAACAATTAATTTATACACTTAATTAATAATGTAACTCGTATTCAAAAACGCTCGACGCACATGGTTTGATCGGCCGGCGATGTAAACAATGGACGCCTCGGCCGTCGCTTCATTTCAGTTCGTTCCGTTCGACACCGTCTTCAGTAATAGCTTCATTTCACTTCGCTAACGCGGAAATGCCGATAGTTTTGGAGCAAAGGAAAACGCATTCGATGGGAAGTTCCCGGAATTTCGTCAAAATACTTCTTTTTCGGACCATTTTCTTTAACAATCTTTGTAAAGGTACCGGTTTTTATTTAGAATGATTTAAGATGCCGACTTTTTATGCAATTTTTGTGAAGGTACCGTTTTTGAAGCAGGAAATTCCCCCCTAATCTTATCTTAATTTCTTTTAAAAATTACAAACCACAAATCTTTTATTGTTCGTTTTTTCCTTTTTTTTGCAGCTCGATTTTTAAAAAATCTTAACAACATTTTGTATGACTGTGCTGTGTTTGTTAATGACTAATTATCATTGACCATACCACAAACACATGTACATATAAATCAACAAGTAAAAGGAGGCGGGAAAAGTTAAAAGTGCCTTGGGCACCGAAAACTTAAAAGTTAGGCAAAGTTAACACACCATTGCTTTCTGGTCATTTTTCTGAATTCCATCCTAAATTTTAAAGTAAAATTATTTGGACTTGCAACTTCAAAGAAATTGCAATAGCCTTAATTTATTTAAGTTGTAAAATTCCTTTGAAAAAAGAAAATAATTGAAAGAAAGAAAGTCATATGTTTTAAAACTGGGTACTAAAAGATCACTACTGTATGTATGTATATATTTAAAAAAATAATAGTAAGATTCAATAAATGGCAAAATTATCAAAAAATAAAAAAATAAAAAAAAGCTTCACAGAATATTTTTTAAACAAATTTTCTGATTCTCCAGTGCTGAAAAGTTTTCGAAATAGGAAGACCATTCCTATTATTGAGCGAAGAAAAGTTTTGCTACTAGCAATGCACTTTTTACAAGTATTCAAAAAGTCAATTTTTAGTATTTTGGATGACTCTTTGATAGTTTTAAAGTTCCCACTATTGTTCCACTAAGATAAGATTCCGCCATTAGAACTTCCAGTTCTTTTAAAAACCACAAAAAAAAAAAAAAAGAATCCACTGGGATTTGATACCGGCATAAAGTTTCCCTAAGGTTTGTTACCAGGATTAAAATTTACAGTTCTTTTAAAAACCACCAAAAAAATTTCCACTAAGGTTTGATACCAGGGTTAAAATTTCTAGTTCTTTTAAAAACCACCAAAAACATTTCCACTTATGATTTGATACCACCATACAAATTTCCACTAAGGTTTGATACCGGGATTAAAATTTCCAGTTACTTTAAAAACCACCAAAACCATTTCCACTAAGATTTGACACCACCATAAAAATTTCTACTAAGGTTTGATACCGGGATTAAAATTTCCAGTTACTTTAAAAACCACCAAAAATAATTCCACTAAGATTTGATACCAGGGTTAAAATTTCCAGTACTTTTAAAACCACCAAAAAAAAAAAAAATTCCACTAAGATTTGATACCAGGGTTAAAATTTCCAGTACTTTAAAAACCACCAAAAACAAAAATTCTACTAAGATTTGATACCAGGGTTAAAATTTCCACTAAGGTTTGATACTGGGATTAAAATGTCCACTAAGGTTTAATACCAGAAGTTAAATTCCCGGTAATATATTGCTCTTTCCAGTATCATTTTGATAGTGGTTTTTGAAATTTTTTCCAATAGGGAGCATATATGATTTTGTAAAATGTCTTTTTCATTCATATGATCACAACTATAGCGCTGATAAAAAGGTTCCTTGTAGTCTTGAAACACGCCACCAGTACTCTTTGTACTCTACAAAATCAACGTTTGAAGCTGTTTCGTGCTTCAAACGTTGATTTTGCATCTTGTCGTCCCCCGTTTTCAAGAGCTCGGATCATTACTCATTAAAATTAAGCTGTTAGAGCCATAAAATACTTCGTTTGAGCCATATTCTTGAAATGATTTCCGTTTATTTATAGATGAGATTATACATAGACAATGAAAATAAATGAAGTGTGAACTGTGCGCATGAAGGCATAATTTAGGTAAAACAAAGAATATATTTTTGTGCAGGAAATAAGTATCGAATTGCTTATATTGAGGACCCGATTAAGTTAAAGAGATGCCCTGGTTATGATGAAAATTTGTGTTTCCCTAACAAGACACCCCCCCCCCCCCAAGAAAAAGATGTGATACATAAACAAATCTAATATTCAGTTATACATTGCACACTAATCCTAATACATATTGGTGCTGTGCCCAGCTGCCCCATCCCTTTGTTTCCTCTCACAAGTAGCTATATCTAAAACTTTGTTTTTACAATTTAGGAAAACAAATCTAGTAATAAATATTTGTAATAAATTGAATATTGCAACCTTGTAAAACATTCAGTCTTGCAAATATAATAAAAGCAAAAGAAAAAAGAAGAGAGCTGAACTTTTGGGTAAATGCAGAATCAGAGAACTGCATTTTTTCCAAACTTTAATGCATTTGCGGCAGATCAAGAAATTTACCAAAAAATTCCACATTTTTATGTACACTTTGGTCTCCCAATCTCACCTTTCTGCACTACCCGTCATCGGAAATTTAAAAAAAAATCTTTTTTGGCTCACCCTACTGTACAACTGTAAACCCCCAATAAATGGGAGTTTACTGAACTCGTGCATTGTATGTGCTTCGATCGGTATAACCATACCGGTACTAAAATTGGAGCATGTTTAAATTTGGAAAAAAAGCTAGGGACGCAACTTTTGTTTTGAGCTTGCTGACCCCATTTTAAGCATTGCGCTTTCCGTGGTATTCTAACAACAGTCTATTCTAGTCTTGGTTCATCAGTATATTAACTGATAAATGAAGCAATTGGTAGGTGCCGCGGTCTTGAGAGTGACAAATATCAGATGCGGTATTCACACAGCGCGTAAAAACATCCACGTTCGGTGGACCTACAGTACCACGTTTTAAGCGGTTTCAGAAATCAGGTCAATAATACATCAATTTAATTTTAAACCTGGAGTGAGAAACGTTGAGGAGTTGGTATACTGTTAAAAAAACTTGAATTTTCAGGAAGCTTTTTACTGTTTTTAACAGGAAATTTCCGTTTTCGCTTCAAAACGTATCTTTTTCTTAAAAAAACTTAAATATTCCGTGAATCACCAAGTTGGAAAAACAAAAACTGAATTTCCCCGTTTCTGTGGTTGCTGCGAATGCATTGTTAGAAAAAACTGTGAATTTTCAGGAAGTTTTCTACTGATTTTAACAGACAATTTCTGTTAAAGATTCAAAACGTGTTTTTTTCTGAAAAAAAAAAAAAAAAAAAACGGAAATATGACTTGAATTACCATTTTCGTTCGGCAGAACGAAAATGGTAATTCAAGTTTCATATCATTCGTTCATAAGTTTCGTTTCATTCATATTTTTTCCCTTTATGGCTGCTGAGCAGACAGCAAAACTATGCATAGCCGTTATGAATTAATAATGCGTATTACCACCTCCTGTGTGACAGACGGACATAGTATTCTTCGCATTAGTCTGTGGTTGGAAGAAAAACTGCTTTCCAAAAAACATCGCGTTCGAATTCAAAATTTTATCGTGTCTGTTGTGCCGTGATCTTGTGAAGCCATTTTGTTTTAATTTGAGATTGCTTTGAAGAAGAACGTCGGTTGGTTTTATAGCGTTCGAGTAGCAATTATTTAGTGCCATTAGTAAAATTGACTTGTGAAAAAATGATTAGATCTTTTCATGCACCTGGAAGTCATGTGATTATTTCCCGTGTTTCCCTTGAGCGACGTTTTTAAGAAGATTTAGTTTATCAGTCCATAATGAATCGCAAAGGATTCAATCAAAATAGGCAACAAAAGGGTGTGTGAGTATACTTTAAAATCCACACACTTTGTTGTGGTCTTTTTTGTGCGGAGTTTTAAGAGAAAAGCGGAGTTTAAAGATAAGAATGGCCAATCCAATCAATTTTTAGCCTACTTTCCCGTTAAAAATAAAAGAAAGACGAAAAAAGTATTAAAAGGAGCTTAATGCATCTAAAAAATATCGCCAAGTTAAAAAAATAAGAAGGTAAAATGAATATCGAAAAATTAAAAATTTGAAAGCAGGGTATTGAACTAGGGAATTTGTGTCGGTCGGTCGTTCTGTCGGTCGGTCTGTCAGTCGGTCGGTCGGTCTGTCTGTCCCCCCCCCCCTAATAACCTTTGAATGAACATTCCGATTTGAACAAACTTTTTTTTGTTCGAAAGATCTTATCAAGGATACTTCATTCCCGTATTTACATTTCCGATTTGAACAATTTTTCCTTCAACATTGAACCGCTCAAGCAAGCTGTCACCCCTAATAACTTTTAAGTGAACAGTCCGATTTAAATAAACTTTTTCTTTTGTTCGAAGGATTTCAGCAAGGATACTTCATTACCGTATTTAAATTGTCAATTTGAACATTTTTTCGTTCAACATTGAACCGTTCAAGCAACCTTTCCCCACCTAATAACTTCTGAGTGAACCATCCGAATGGAATAAACTTTTTTTTGTTTGAAAGATCTCGGAGAGGCTCATTCCAATATTTCGCTTTTTGATTTGAACCATTTTTCGTTCAATATTGAACCATTCAGAAAAAAATTTAACCTTAGCGCCTACGGGGATTTTAAGTTGAATGTTGATCCTGAACTTAAAGTCGAATTTCCTTCAAACCAACTTTGTAAGAAAACGGTTTTGATAAATAATGTTTGTAAAGTACTTTTCTGAATAATCTTCTGTGAGGACTCTGATTCCGACTCTGACTCCGCAAACATGGCGGAAATGCAGGCTCAGAAAAAAAAAGACTGACTGTGCAGACGATTTTTTGTTTATTTATTTTATTGTTTTATTTTATTTATTATGATTATTATTATTGGCAGACGATTTTTTTTGTAACAAAAATGTTTCATTCACGAGAGCATTTTATTCTTTATTTATATTTAACAACTGGCAACGGATTAAAAGTGAAATTCGAGACATTTTATCAACGGACGAGTTTTTTTTTTCTTTCTTTGATAAAATGTGTTTTGATGTACTTTGTACTTTCAATTTTTTTTTTTGAAAACAATTGAAGAATTTTTCTACGGAAGAACTGTAACAGTTACATTCTTTAAAAGGTGCGACAAAATTTTTAAAATTCATTTATTTACTTTTTATGTGTCTATTTCATCTGATGAGAGGGGAATATTTTGCTTTTAGAAATCAGCTTTAAGTGCTAAAAAGGCATGTTTGACATAATTTTTAGTCTCAGATAATAAAGAGAACAATGATCAGATGCTAGAATGCCGATGTCGATGTACGGGAAAGTAGGCTCGTTTAGTTCTTGACAGAACTTGTTATTTTTGTTATTATTATTTTTAATTAATTAATTCTAGACTTAATAGTTAGTTAATTCATTATGTAAACTAATAGATATTTAAGAGTTACATATATAAACTTAGTACATGAAAGTATAATGCTGAGAGCTGCATGAAAGAGTGCTGAGGGTTAGTAAAATGATTTTTGCAATTTTCCATAAGGATTTAAAAGCTTAGTCTCAAAACTAAGCTTCTTTAATACGCTTTTATTAGTTTCGCATGTGGGTTTGTATGTATGTAACTCTGAATAAGAGATAAAATTCACGTTCTTTACATATAAAAGCAATCTATTTTATACTATTATTAATACTAAAGGCTAAACTATATTACATGTTGATGTATTATAAAAGTTTGTAAACTTAGCGGATATTCAATAGTTTTGAAAATCAGAGGGAAATCAGCTAGAGTATCATGTGAAATATTAACTCTAAGAGCGTATTTTTTAGTTTTTTTTTTTTTTAACTATTTTTAAATTATTTCCTTAATGACTTTACTTTATTTACATTTTTTTCATCTTCAACTCAGAACATATTAAGAAATAAATAAATAAAAAAAACAACGTAAAAGTGTTTATTTAAAAATCATCAAAAGTTTGAACTATCAAATCAGAGCTATCGGGCATTAAAATAATAAAAAATAATAATTTTCAGAAAATGCAATGTGTTCCTTTATAGCAACCTATTGATCTATTAATTCACTGCATTCATGAGTCGTACCTGTACTGTTTTCTTGTGATTTACTGCATTGTTTCTAAAAATTTTATTTCTGCATTGTTAACAGAGCAAAATAAGGAATAGGTAGTTAATGACAAAGAGCTGCTGTTTCTATTTAAAGAAATTAATCATCTGAATTTCTACATTAATAAGGTCGAATTTTGTCATGTGCCTCTTTCCCCCCACAATTTCTTACATTTTAATGTTGTGGAAAACTACATATAAAAAGAGAGAAATAATGGTTATAAGATCATATAAAGTTATGATTTGATCGAATATAATAAAATATCTACTAAAATAAAAGAACGAATGCTCAAAAATTGAATAACCTAACATGCTCATCTACAGCAAAATTAATGCTTTCAAAGATACGAAAATGAATGTCAATTTTAGACGAAACTGCAAAAAAGAAATATTTCGCTACATTTGACAAAATTCATCCCAGGGACGTCATTTCAAGTTTTTGCAGGGGGGGGGGTTGGCAAAGGGTCCAAGCACAATGCAATTTCACATTAAAAACCACGCCCACTTATATGTAAATACATTGACTTCTCAAAGCCAGGGGGGGGGCAATTGACCGTCCCTGCCCCCCCTAAATGGCGGGCCTGATTCATCCCAAAAAAAGTGACGAAAGCAGCTTCTTCATTTTGACGAAATGTTCGCTTGTTACATATCCATGGAAGCGATTTCATCAAAAACAAAACAATGAAAATATCTTCAGTTTTGGGAGTGCGTTTCTGAAAGTGTTGATCACTAAGGCACCATACCTTAAATATATGAAAATAGAGGAAATCAGTAAAAATACAGAATTTTTTTAAAGGAACCATGAATGTTTCAAATTCAGAAACGGAAAAAAAAATACTTCGGCCGAACTTCATTTTTATTAAAACTTAAAAGAAAATATTTAAAAAAGAATGCACCTTGTGCAATACTTTTTAATGTTTTGAAGTTATGCGCTCAGAAATACTATGCTATCAATGATCATTCTATATTTAAAGTATTTGAGTATTTTATGCAAGATAAATGTAATATTTAAAAAAAAAATCATGTTATTTTAATCAATTAAAATTTTTAATGAAAAAAAGTGTTGTCTAACATGTGACATCTCATACATTTCAATAAAAAGTTATAGTTTTGAGCGATAATTAACGAAACATTTTGCTTAATGTTTCACCCATACGTTTGTAGTTTCTTAAGCAAAAAATTGTTTTCATTACTCCTTTAAATGAATACTGTTTCACATGAATTACCACGTGCGGGACAAGATGGCAGTTTTTCCGTGGAATGATCCTAATGTTTAATTATATCTTTACCATTCCCAGAAAATTGAATACTGAGATAACATAAAAATGGCAAGAATGGTGTTTGTCGACAGAAAGACGGGTGTGGAATTTGAGTAAAGTATGGGAAAATGAGAAACAGAAAAAAAGGAGCGTAAACGAGCGCACCGGAAAATTAAAACACGCGCAACGAAAAATTGAGAAACGGAAGAAACCAAAAATAAGAAACGAAAAAACAAAGAACGGAGGATTAAGAAACGGAAAAATTAGAAACGGAGCTGCTATAAAATCACGGAAATATAATTAACGAAACGGAATAACTCCGGCAACTTAGCTGCCGTAACTTTTCCTGTTATTTTCAGGAATTTTTTTTAACAGTGTAGCTAATTCAGAGCGACATAGAATCAGTAATGCCCTACTAAAAATCATCCATAGAGATCAATAGAAAAATCTATTGATATCGGTAGAGTTCTATTGATATGAATTGATTTCTATAGATGTCTCTATTGGTATCGATAGAAGCTATTGATACCTGTAGCCTATTGATCATATCCTCAACGGATATCCATAGAAGCCCTATAGACATCAATAGAAATTTGGTCAGTAGGAAAGCATCCCAATGGATATCAATAGAAGCCCTATAGACATCAATAGAAATTTGGTAAGTAGGAAAGCATTTCAATGGATATCAATAGAAACTGTATAGATATCAATTGAAATCTGGTCAGTAGGATACTGATCCCAATGGATATCACTTAAAGCTTTAATTGACATCAATAGAAATCCGATAGGTTATACTAATTCCAACTGATATCTGTAGAAATGAAATCATTAAGTTTAAACTTAAGTAGTAAGTCTCGGTAAAATTAGTGAGCTAGGAAGGTTATAAATAATAATAATTTAAAAAAAGATGATTTTAAACTTTGTAAATAAAGATAACTATAATTTTAAAATAATAAACTTCGACTGAAATTTTAACTGATAAAATTTCTGACTTTTTTAAATCTGATATTACAGATTCATAGACTATGCCAGTCATTTTTTATGTTTGAAAAAAATGTGTTTTCTTTCAAATCATCACACACATATTTTTGAACCATTCATATCAAAGATATTATTTAAAAAAGATAATTAAAGAGAAACACATTTTTATTCTTTAAACTGGATACAAAAAAATTGGCCTCTTCATGTGTAAATTGTACATTGTGCGCATTGTGAAAAATGGAGCATTTGAAGTTCCATAAATAACCCTACTAAAAATGACCCATAGAAATCAATAGAAAAATCTATTGATATCAGTTCAGTTCTATTGATATGAACTGATTTCCACGGATGTCTCTATTGATATCGATATAAGCTATTGATATCTGTAGCCTATTGATCATATCCTCAATGGATATCAATAGATTTCTATGGTTGTCTCTATTGATATCAATAGAAGCTATTGTAATCTGTAGCCCATTGATCATATCCTCAATGGATATCAATAAAAGTCTATAGACATCAATAGAAGCTATTGATGTCTGTAGCCTATTGATCATATCCTCAATGGATATCAATAAAGGCCTATAGAAATCAATAGAAATTTAGTCAGTAGGAAAGCATCCCAATGGATATCACTTAAAGCTTTACAGAGATCAATAGAAATCCGATCAATAGGATACTGGTACCAAAGGATATTCATAAATCTTTAATTGACATAAATAGAAATCCAATAGGTAGTATAATAATTCCAATTGATATCTGTAGAAAGGAAATCATTAAGTTTAAACTTAATAAGTCTCGGTATAATTAGTGAGCTATAGGAAGGTTATTAATAATAATTTTAAAAAAGCAGAAGAGTTTAAACTTTATAAATAAAGATAAATATAATTTTTAAATAATTGATTTTGACTGAAATTAACTGATAAAATTTCTGAATTTTTAAAATATATGATGTTACAGATTCATGGATTATGCCAGTCATTTTTTTCTTCCTTTTAAGTTTGAAAAAAATCAATAATTTTATTTCAAATCATCACAGACCGCTATGGTTCAACCATTTATTTCAAAGTAGTCCAAGGGCCGGAGTCTCAAAATGAGTTTTAAACTAAGTTTTGTTCCGACAATTGAGGGGCAATTTTATTCTGCTGAAATACAACACAATCTTAGCTAAAGAACGTAAAATTCATAAAGTTCTCCAAAATATAATTCTCCATTAAAAGACAGTTATCGAAATTATTTGGAACTATTTTGTTCGCACGATTTCATCTGGAGCGCATGAATATCAGAAAACGATTGTAACGTGACGTCATATAGAAACAGATTGGCCTTTCTTGCTATTATTCTGGACGATTTTGGAGAAGGGAGATTTTGTAACGTCATTTAATGATGTAGTCAACAATTTATATTTTTACATTCTGACACTAACTTTAATGTGCAAGTTGGAGAAAACTGATTGATGTGAGGTAATAAAAATATAAAGAAACAAACAGTAAAACTCAACAATTCAATTCATTTTTTTTTAAATATCAGAACACTTTTTCCTTTTTCTTTTTTTAATATTGCATTGCAAAACACAAGTTTCAAAAAGTTGTCTGCTCAAGATCAAATAAATATTAATGAAAAGTATATATTGATGTTAGTCTCAGTTGTGTTTTTTCAAAAAATTGCTTTTCTAAAATTCAACTAGATAATGGATAGTATAAATCATGAACATGAATAACACCAAGTAGTATTCTAAAAATTTCTATTAAAAAAAGTAAGGAACCCACAGAGAAATATTTTCGCACTTTAACACTGACCCATTAAAAATTGACTCATATACACATCATTGACCCATTTTAGTTTGACATTATGTTATTTACAAACTCAGATTGGACATTTTCTGAGCCTTTTTAAGTTATTCGAACAATAATGCAGACAGAGTACAGGTGATCCCTTTCAAAAAATACTTCGTACAAGGTGAACAAGCTATAAAACATTATATACATATATACAAATATGGCAAAGTGGTTCCTATTTTATTCAAAATGGGTAGATTTTATGTTTACATACTCGAGGAATAAAATTATGCAGTACTCAACCTATAAGTACTTAGAGCCTAGCACAGATCCAGTTCATCGGTAGCTATGATCCTCAATTAAGCAGAAAAATATTTCATTAAGGTACATTATTTTCTTTTAGTTGACATGAGGTAGTGAGATTAAACTAATTACATTCCAAACATTAAGCACATTTGAATAACTTTTTTGTGTACAGGATTCTGTCACTGTTGATTTGAATGAAAAAAATCAAGAACTGGATTCTGTAATAATCCTAACATTTTAACACTCCAAAGCTTATTGCAATCACAAAGTGAAAATTCCTCAATATCTGATGTGCATGATTGTGCTAGAACACACCCACCTCATTTAGGTAATTTGATTAATTGCTTTTGTTCTCTAGGGTTTCTTCTAAAGTATTGACGGATAATGTGTCATCGACATAGGAAGTATTAAATAGTATTTTTGATGCTGTGTAGCAAAAAAATTGGCCTCTTCTTGTGTAAATAGTACATTGTGTGTATTGTAAAATATGGAGCATTTGAAGTTCCATAAGTAAGTTTGTCTTTAATCTAAGAATCTTCATTTTGGGGGCTTTTCCATACATCTCCAAGCATAGTGAGTCTCGATGCATATTCATTAAAATTTGAAATCTTAATGTAGTGTCATAACACTACATTACCCTGATATGTAAAAAAATTTTATGCAGTGATGGCTAATTAGTACTATTATTATTATTGTATATCAGTTTTGGTTTGCTGGATATTTTGCACACCACTTGTGCAATGACATACCACCTTGTTTAAGTAATTCTCCCTAGTAAAAATGAACTGTATACATCAATAAAAATTAATTATGTGGGGAAATGGATTACGGATATTGTACTGTTGAATCAGTAGAGACCTATTGATATCAGTAGAGATCAATACAAGATCCATAGCATCTATGGATCTGTAGGATCTATGGATATCAATAAAGATCCATAGAATCTTCTAGTGATATCAATAGAACAAAACCGTAGAATCTATGGATATCAATAGAGATCCGTAGATCTTGTTCAATTGATATCAGTAGATTTCTACTGATATCAATAGAGATCCATATCATCTTGTTCAATTTATATCAGTAGATTTCTATTGATTTAGCTCTATTGATATCCGTTGGCCATTTCCCCGTAGAATTTTTTTTATTGATTTCTACGGATCATTTTTAGTAGGGAAGTTTGTCTTTAATCTAAGAATCATCATTCTGAGGGTCTTTTCCATACATCTCTATGTGATGCATAATGAGTCTCGATGCATATTCATTAAAATTTGAGACTTCAATGTGGTGTTATGCCCTGATATGTACAAAATCTTTATTCTGTGGCTAATTAATGCTATTACGTACACTGTTAAAAAAATGTCCTGAAAATAACGGAAAAATATACGGCAGCTGAGTTGCCGGAATTTTTCCGTTTCGTTAATTATATTTTCGTGATTTTGAAAATGCTCCGTTCGTCATTCTTCCGTTCCTCATTTTTTTTCGTTTCTTAATTCTCCGTTCTTCATTTTCTCGGTTCCCCGCTTATACTTATAGGCTTATACTTATTTACACACACACACACACACACACACATACATATATATATATATATACATATATATATATATATATATATATATATATATATATATATATATATATATATATATATATATATATATATATATATATATATATATATATATATATATATATATATATATATATATATATATATATATATAATATATATACACTCAGGCACATTGAAAATAGCGATCCAAGAAGAAAGCATTGGATTGAAATGAAATTTAACACACATAATGATACAGATGAGAGATTCACTTGATCTCAAAATCAAGACACTTGAACGAATACAGGGTGCGCAAGGACACAAATACAGAGCAACTTCAATAGCGCGTTGGACCACCTCTAGCTGCAATACATGCCGCCACATGGTCCGGCATTGAGTTGATTAGACGCCTGATGTTGTCCTGAGGCAGATGGGCCCACAAATTTGTAACAGCCAACTCCAAATCACGCACAGAGTGACACGATGGCATCTAATGTTTTAGCTGATCCCACACATGCTCTATGGGGGATAAGTGGGGGAGCGGGCCGATCATGGAAGAGTCTGAAAATGACGTAGGAAGTCTCGAGCAACTCTTGCTGTATGCGGACGAGCATTATCTTGCTGTAAAATTTCCCCTGGGAGACTATTTAGGAAAGGTCCTACATGGGGTCGAAGAATATCATCAACGTAACGTTGGCCGGTTAAGTTTCGACGCATCACAATTAGATTGGACCGGCTATCATAGGATATGGCCCCTCCAGACCATTACACCAGCTGTGCGGGCAGTGTGACGTAGAACAGTGTGGGAGGAATTGTACCGCTCACCTGGGCGCCTCCACACCCGTACACGGTTATCATCAGTCCCTAAAACAAACCAAGACTCATCACTAAACACAACTTTTTGCCAATCTGTGACATTCCACATTGATCTGGCTTGGCACCACTGTAGACGCAGTCGCTGATCAATCCGACACTTTCTTCTTGGGTCGCTATTTTCAATGTGCCTGAGTGTATATATATATATATATATATATATATATATATATATATATATACATATATATATATAAAAGACAAAAATGATGAGCAAAAATGTAAACTTTATAACTCTGACGAATTTTGTTTTTTAGAATAAGTTTGAAAATGTCCGCTCATACTTAAAGCAAAATCCGGTACATGAGTTCAAACTCTTGAATACCTTACTTAAAAAAAAATACTAAAGCAATACAACAACTGGCTTTTTTTCATTAAAATAACACGATTTTTTTTGTAAAGATTACGTCAATCTCGCATAAAATACTCAAATATTTTGAAGATGGAATGATCAATCCATAGTATTTCTGAGCGCATAACTTCAAAACATTAAGCAGTATTAACAAGGTGCATTTTTTTTTAAAATATTTTCTCTTAAGTTTGAATACAAATTAAGTTCTTTCGAAAGTTTTTTTTTTCCTTTCTGAATTTGAAACATTCGTAGTTCCTTAAAAAAAAAATCCTGTATTTTTACTGATTTCCTTTATTTTCATATATTTACGTTATGGTATTAATAGTGATCAACACTTTAAGAAATGGACTCTGAAAATTGACGATATTTTTTGTTTTTAATGAAATCGCTTCCAAGGAATAATCTTTAAACTGGTTTAAAAAAAAAAAAACTAAAAAATACGCTTTTAGATGCACTTATAATACATCAATATGTAGTATAGTTTAGCATTTAGTATTAACAATAGTATTAAATATATTACTCTTATATTTGCAAAGAATGTGAATGTTATCCTTTATTCGGAGTTACATATACACAAACAACTAAAACACTTATAATACCCCTACAAAAAATGACCCTTAGAGATCAATAAAAAAAATTGTACGGGGAAATGGCCAACGGATATCAATAGAGCTAAATCAGTAGAGGTCTACTGATATCAGTTGAGCAAGATGCTATGGATCTCTATTGGTATCCATAGATTCTACGGTTTGTTCTACTGGTATCACTAGAAGATGCTATGGATCTCTATTGATATCCACAGATTCTTCTATTTTGTTCTACTGATATCACTAGACCTCTACTGATTTAGCTCTATTGATATCCGTTGGCCATTTCCCCGTACATTTTTTTTATTCTGTGATGCTATGGATCTTTATTGATATCCATAGATGGTACGGTTTTGTTCTATTGATATCACTGAAAGATGCTATGGATCTTGTTTTGATCTTTACAGTATTGATATCCGTAATTCATTTCCCCAAACAATTTCTTTTTATTGATCTCTATGGGTCATTCTTACTAGGGTTAGAACTACTCGAACAAGGTGGTGTGCAAAATATCCAGCAGAACAAAAGTGACATATGCTGAAGCAAATGCACCCACAGCTTGATTATGGCATCCTAAGACTGCAGTTTCACCCTTATTGTGGACTCCACAGCTAGGAATAGCCAATGATTGAGCCGGAGGCAAAAATCCTCTTAATGTAGCTAAGATATTCAACAAACTGGTAGATAAAGTGAATGTATCTGTTTATCCGTTATAGCATTAATTAGTCACAGCATAAAGATTTTGTAGTGCAACATATCAGTGAAGTCTCAAACTTTAATGAATATGCATCGAGACTCATTATGCATCACATGGAGATGTATGGAAAAGACCCTCAAAATGATGATTCTTAGATTAAAGACAAACTTATTTATGGAACTTCAAATGCTCCATTTTTCACAATGCGCACAATGTACAATTTACACATGAAGAGGCCAATTTTTTTGTATCTAGTTTAAAGAATAAAAATGTGTTTCTTTAATTATCTTTTTTAAATAATATTTTTGAAATGAATGGTTGAAACCAGTGGTCGGAAGTAGCGAGCTACAAGTAGCGAAACTACTGTAACAGCTACATTTTTTAGTAGTTTGTAGTTTAGCGCACTACTTTTTAAAAAAAGTAGAGTAGTGAGTAGAGCGATACAAAAAAATAGTAGTTTGTAGCGATTTCTGGAAACTACTTTTAAATTAAAAAAATAAATAAATGAATGAAAAAAATATATAAAAAAAGAAGGTCAAAGCAGCAGCGTGCGCAATCAGAAATAAGAACCGTAAAAATACGAGCTGATCTTAAATACATCATTTTAACTCCATACATTCTATCTATTTGATGTCATTGGTTCATTCGGCATCATAATTTTTATATTCCTTCAAACTACTGTTTTCATGTTCCTAAATATTCCCTAGCAAGAAATTAAAAAAATTGAAGATTGAATTCTTTCAATCTTTCAACTTTTGAATCCTTTCTTGTGACCAATAGTCTTAAAAGTTGCAAAAAAAAAACCTAAAAAGGACAAATTTTACCAAAAAAAAAAGGAACAAACAGGAAAAGTAACAAATAAATTCAAAGACAATTCCTAGTTCTATTCCATATTCAAATGAGTTCATTTTTTACTTTTTCCACTTTTCCACTTCTTAATCCACTTTTTGAATTTTTTTGGTCAATTCTTAAACGGTGTATGCTTTTTATTTTTTAAAAAGTAGCGAAGTAGCGACTACATTTCAAAAGTAGTTTGTAGTCGTTACATTTAAAAAAAGTAGTTGTAGTTGTAGTTAACTACATTTATACCAAAGTAGTTGTAGTTGTAGTTCGCTACAAAAGAAATGTAGTTTTTCCAACCACTGGTTGAAACATATGTTTGTGATGATTTGAAAGAAAACTATTGATTTTTTTCAAACATAAAGAAAAAAAAGTGACTGGCATAATCTATGAATCTGTAATATCAGATTTTAAAAAGTCATAAATTTTATCAGTTAAAGTTTCAATCAAAGTTTATTATTTTAAAATTATAGTTATCTTTATTTACAAAGTTTACAATCATCTGCTTTTATTATTATTATTATTAATAACCTTCCTAGCTCACTAATTTTACCGAGTTTAATGATTTCATTTCTACAGATATCAATTGGAATTAGTATCTATCGGATTTCTATTGATGTCAATTAAAGCTTTAAGTGATATCCATTGGGATCAGTATCCTACTGACCAGATTTCTATTGATATCTATAAAGCTTCTATTGATATCCATTGAAATGCTTTCCTACTGACCAAACTTCTATTGATGTCTATAGGGCTTCTATGGATATCTATTGAGGTCACGATGAATAGGCTACAGATATCAATAGCTTCTATCGATACCAATAGAGACATCTATAGAAATCAATTCATATCAATAGAACTCTACCGATATCAATAGATTTTTCTATTGATCTCTATGGGTCATTTTAGTAGGGACATCAACATGTAATACAGTTTAGCTTTTAGTATTAACAACAGTATTAAACATACTACTTTCAATATTTGTAAAGAACGTAAATTTTATCTTTCATTTAGAGTTACATACATGCATACAAACAAACCCACATGTGAAACTAATAAAAGCGTATTTAAAAAGCTTAGTTTTGAGACTAAGTTTTTTAATCGTTGTGGAAAATTACAAAAATCATTTTACTAACTCTCAGCACTCATAGTTATTTTATATATGTAACTCTTAAATGTCTATCAGTTTACATCATGAAATAACTATTAAGTCTAGACTCAAATTAAATTAAAAATAATTATAACAAAAATAAAAACATGATAAAAATTGATGGGGAAAGAGCCATTCTTACCTCTAATGGACGAAAATCTTACCTCTAATGGACGACTGACAAAAAAGACAACAAAAGAGAGTATGGATTTGAAAATATACTCACACACCCTTTTGTTGCCCATTTTGCTTGAATGCATTGCGATTAATTATGGACTGATAAACTAAATCTTCTTTAAAATGTCGTACAAGGGAAACGCGGCATACAGAATCATCACATGACTTGCAGGTGCGTGAAAAGATCATTTTTTCACAAGTCTTCTAACGGCACAAAATAATTGGGGGAACACTATAAATCCAGCCGAAGTGTTTCTTCAACGCTATCTCAAATTAAAGCAAAATGGCTTCACAAGCTATATCACGACACCAATGGTTTCGCATCAACAGACACGAATAAAATTATACGTTCGAACGCGATGTGTTTTGGAAAGCATCCAAGTATGCACGTCTCTCGCAGGAACTGGCACCGCAAACGTAAAGGCAGAAAAATGCCGTATTTTTTTCTCTTACTCGGTGATTCACGGAATATTTCTGTTTGTTTAAGGAAAAGATACGTTTTGAAGCAAAAACAGAAATTTTCTGTTAAAATCAGGAAAAAACTTCCTGAAAATTCAGGTTTTTTTTTAACAATGTATAAACAGATAAATTCACTTTATCTACCAGTTTGTTGGCTATCTTAGCTACAATAAGGGGATTTTTGCCCCCGGCTCGATCATTGGCTATTCCTAACTGTGGAGTCCACAATAAGGACGAAACTGCAGTCTTCGGATGCTATGATCGAGCTGTGGGTGCATTTGCTTCAGTGTATATCAGTTTTGTTCTGCTGGATGTTTTGCATCCACTTGTGCAATGACACACAACCTTGTTCGAGTAGTTCTATCCCTAGTAAAAATGACCCATAGAGATCAATAAAAAGAAACTGTATGTGGAAATGGATTACGGATATCAATACTGTTAAATCAGTAGAGACTTATTGATATCAGTAAAGATCAAAATAAGATCCATAGCATCTTTTAGTGATATCAATAGAACAAAACCGTAGGATCTATTGATATTAATAAAGATCCATAGCATCATAGAATAAAAAAAATGTACGGGGAAATGGCCAACGGATATCAATAGAGCTAAATCAGTAGAGGTCTAGTGATATCAGTAGAACAAAACCGTAGAATCTATGGATATTAATAGAGATCCATAGCATCTTGTTCAACTGATATCAGTAGACCTCTATTGATTTAACTCTATTGATATCCGTTGGCCATTTTCCCGTGCAATTTTTTATTGATCTCTACGGGTCCTTTTTAGTAGGGTGGAAGTTGCGCAAAGTCAACTTCTGATGGCCCATGCAAGATAAGATTATAGGAACGCACCTGGGGAGCTTGAGGGATTTTCCTGAGGGGAACCCTACTAAAAACGACACGTAGAGATCAATAGAAAAATCTATTAATATCGGTAGAGTTCTATTGATATGAATTGATTTCTATAGATGTCTCTATTGGTATTTATAGAAGCTATTGATACCTGTAGCCTATTGATCATATCCTCAATGGATATCTATAGAAGCCCTATAGACATCAATAGAAATTTGGTCAGTAGGAAAGCATCCCAATGGATATCAGTAGAAGCCCTATTGACATCAATAGAAATTTGGTCAGTATTTTCAATAGATATCAATAGAAGCTTTATAGGTATCAATAGAAATCTTGGTCAGTAGGATACGGATCCCGATGGATATCACTTAAAGCTTTAATTGACATCAATAGAAATTCGGCAGGTAGTATACTAATTCCAGTTGATGTAGAAATGAAATCATTAAGTTTAAACTTAAGTAGTAAGTCTTGGTAAAATTAGTGAGCTAGGAAGGTTATTAATAATAATAATTAAAAAAAAGCAAATGATTTTAAACTTTGTAAATAAAGATAACTATAACTTTAAAATAATTTATTTTGACTGAAATTTTAATTGATAAAATTTCTGACTTTTTAAAATCTGATATTACAGATTCATAGATTATGCCGGTCATTTCTTTCCTTTATGCTTGAAAAAAATCAATAGTTTTCTTTCAAATCATCACAGACATGTGGTTCAACCATTCATTTCAGCCGTAAAAACCCTGGTGAATGAGCATAGACTTTTCGTCATATTGTTGGAATTATATGTCGGAAAAAAATGGAGAATAGTCTACAAGAAAACTACAGCAGTATAAACTTTCCAAAGCTGAATACATTCAACTACAGCTCATGGAAGTGTGATGTGAAAGTTGTCTTAATAGATAGAGGATGTTGGGAATTCGTCGTTGGTGAACCAACACAACCTGCAGCAGGATCCCCGGAAGCAGATAAGAAATTTTGAACAGAGAAAAGCTAGAACGTACACAACAATTTATTCAAGTGTTGAACGGCAATATTTAAAATTGATTCAGTGCACCGTAGATGGTAAAGAAGCCTGGACTATTTTAAAAGAAAATTTTGAACCAAGTTCCCGTGCTCGAATAGCTACTTTAATTGATGAATTTTATGAACTGAGATACATTCCGGACAAAGAAAGTGGGAATTTTCTGCCAAAGAGTAAAAGAAAGACAATTACAAATTAAAGATGCCGGATTTGAAATACCAGAACTGTTAGCAACGTTTCAACTAATAAGAAGACAGCCCGCAGAATTTGAAAACCTGGTTCAAATATTGTATCGGCTGAATGATAAGGAATTCACTTACAACAATGTAGCGCTACAGCTAACAGCTAATAAGCGAATCAGGAAGAATTCAATTAAAATTGAAAGACGAGGGCAATCTCCCCGTAGACAACGCACATATTTCCAAATTGGAAGATAGTTCGAACTGGAATACAACCCCTAAATGGAAGAAAAAGCAGTTTCCGAACAACTACAGTGGAAGCAAGCTGATGCTGAGAGTGAGGGAGTCTTTTAGGGGCCGTGCACTTATTGTGGAAAGAATCTATCAAAAAACTGTTATTTTAAGAAAAAAAGACCGAATAGTATCTCGAAATCGTCCCAATCAAGCGGCAGCCATAATTTCTACACGGATGATGTGGAAGTTCAGAATTCATCAGTCTCAAGTAAGGAAGAAACGACAGAACTCAGAGAATTTCTAATAGACTCTGCAGCGACTGGAAACTTCTGCAACACGAAAGAAAGGTTTGAATTTAGAACTCCTGTTTCTAAACGTGAAGTTTTAATAGGGGATAAGAATTGCACTAGCGAAGTAAAGGGAATAGGCGATGTTATATTTTATGTCAAAGATAACGGAAATTTTGTTAAGCTAACTCTTCGAAATGTTTATTATACCTCTAATATGCGTAGAAATTTAAGTGGAGGGGCAAACATAGATTTAAGAGGATACAAAATAATTTGGTGTAATAATAAAATGAGAATTTTTACTAAAAATGACGAATATTGATAAATGCTAATAGAATAGGAAAGTTGTATATTATTTACGATATACCTAATTGTAGGAAATCCGAAATATTTAATTTGAATGCATATAATGTTTCCATTTTATTAATGACTTGCATCAAAGATTTGGTCATGTTAATGCTAATTTACTTAAAAATATGAGTGCTAATAATACTGTTAAAGGTATTGAAAAAGTAACGGGAAATTTTGATTCTTGTGTAACTTGTAAAATTACAAAATCTACTAGAGCGTCTTTAAGCAGAAATTATGGAACATTAACAAGTAATGTGTTGGATAAATGTTATATGGATTTGTGAGGACCCGCTCCTGTTCGTGCCCTAGGAGGTATTTTGTATTTTTTATCGATAATAGACGACTATTCTAGAAAAGTCGATGTATTTACGATAAAAAACAAGAGCGAGGTATTTGATTGCTTTAAAACTTATTTAGCCAGATCAGAACGAGCATTAAATCTAAAATTAAAATCGGTTAGAACCGTGGCTAATTAATGCTATTATAAACTGTATATATCAGTTTTGTTCTGCTGGATATTTTGCACAACCTCTGTGCAATGACACACCACCTTGTTCGAGTAGTTCTATCCCTAGTAAAAATGACCCGTACAGATCAATTAAAAGAAATTGTATGGAGAAATGGTTTACTGATATCAATACTGTTAAATCAGTAGAGACCTATTAATATCAGTAAAGATCAAAACAAGATCCATAGCAATTTTTAGTGATATCAATAGAACAAAACCGGAGAATCTATGGATATCAATAGAGATCCATAGCATCTTCTAGTGATATCAGTAGCACAAAACCGGAGAATCTATAAATATCAATAGAAATCCATAGCATCTTGTTCAACTGATATCAGTAGACCTCTACTGATTTAGCTCTATTGATATCCGTTGGCCATTTCCCCGTACAATTTTTTTTATTCATCTCTACGTGTCATTTTTAGCAGGGAACACCTTCTTGTGGTGTAAGTTTTTATGTCTTTGGAGCGATTCCTCACGTCATGTAGATGTCAATGATTCTTTATAGCTTCTAGCTGTGGATGTTTCGCTACCAGTTCAAACCTGCAGCCAGAGGAAGTAAGGTATTTGTAGCACCTATCTCTAATGTAAAAGAATATCTGAGAGCTAGGTTTACAGCAACCCTTCCTGTGCAAGCATTGAGAAATGATAAGAAACATTTTCAGAGTCTTGAAAAACATAAAGAAGAAAATCGAGAGTTATTTAACTGTAGCCGTCGAAAAAAAAACTCGCAAACTTAAGTATCTCAGTTAGTGACTCGTAGCAATTGCTTTCTTTGACTTGGATGTTTCAGTGGACAAAAGCGAAAGATGGTAAATGCTCTTCATGAACGAGATGGAGAGGAGAAACCAACGAAGAGCGCAAGATTGCAAAAAGGAGATTGACAACCCTTCTAAAGATGACCCATAGAAATCAATAGAAAAATCTATTGATATCAGTTCAGTTCTATTGATATGAACTGATTTCCACGGATGTCTCTATTGATATTGTAACGAGTCCGTAGCACCTTCAACTTTCTTTAAATGAACATTCCAATCTTGAGGAAGTAACTATAAATTTATTTACAAGTATGTACACTATTTACAAAAGGAGCAGGAAACAATTGCTAAACATCCAGCAATTAGGTAGCAAAACAGTACACTGTACTCTCAACAGTAATTCAGCACCACGTATCTAACGTGAACAGTAATTAAGCAATTACAAAAGCAAAACATCGCCCAAGCGAATAGCGAATAAAACGAGTCACCAGAATCAAATCTGAAAGCAACTGACTGACTTGTGTTCAAGGCCAGCTATTTATACACGGAAAGAAATGTCCACAATATTCGAGAAAAACCTGGAATATTTTGTTTCATTCCTAACATTACGTAATCCATTCACAAATTCTAGCGATAAGAAAAAAAAACCACGCGAAAATGTCTTCACGCTTATTAAAGTTAGGGCAAGTGTAAAAACTACAAAGTGTTACAGGGCCGGTATACTAGTGATAAAGGTGATATCTTCGGATACTTTTGCAACATGACGTCAGATAAAACCAAAACTAATAAAAATGATGCAAGGCAGGAAAAACAACAACTATTTACAAGATTTGTAACATTGCCCCCTTCCCAAGGACTGCACGTCCCGGGCAGTACAATCCCCAGAAAGGAAGCAAGGGAAAACTTACAGATACACACATTACATGATGACCAATCATAAACATGATAAACAATAACAATGATAAAGTCATATTACAAACAATTAAAGGCAAAAGTTATTTACAAAATTTACAAGCAAGTTACCATGGTAGCTTTAGATTTATTTTACGAACTATGGCCATAGTATGGGGCTAGCCGATCATAATGTACAACCCTAGGTTTTGAATGTGATGACTTCTGGATCCTCACTACTACGTCGTTCAGCCGGTGAAGGACTGTGTAGGGTCCATCCCAATGCGACTGCAATTTGGGTGACAGACCTTTACGTCGGATGGGATTCCATAGCCACACCTTGTCACCTTCTTGAAAGTCATGGCCAGTGGACCTTGTGTCGTATCGGGTCTTCATTTTCTCCGTCGCGATGTTGATTCGCTCCCGTGCGAAGTGATGAACGTCTTCCAACCGGGCCTGGAGATCCTGGACGTACTCCTCAGGCGATGAAGGCGCATCTGGAGGGAGACCGAAGACGAGATCACAAGGTAGCCGAAAGCTCTCGGCCGAAGAGCATTTGTGATGGAGAATATGCGGTGGTCTCGTGGACAGCACTGCGGTAGGCCAGCAGGAACAGAGGAAGTTTCTTGTCCCAATCCTGTTGATTTTTGGAGACCATAAGCGAGAGATTATTAAGGATTGTCCTGTTGAATCTCTCCACCATGCCGTCCGATTGTGGGTGTAGTGGTGTCGTTCGAGTTTTCTCAATTTTGAGGATTTTACATAGGCCCTTAAACACAGCAGAGATGAAGTTTCTCCCCTGATCGGAGTGGATCTGCAAGGGTGTCCCATATCTCGAGATCCAATTCTGGACTAGAGTCTCTGCTACAGTGGTAGCTTCTTGATCCGGAATGGAATATGCTTCGGGCCATTTGGTGAAATAGTCAATGGAAACGAGGATGTATTTGTTCCCATCAGTAGTTTTCGGTAGAGGACCAAGAATGTCGATCCCGATTCGTTCGAAAGGAGCTCCTACGTTGTAAAGATGTAGCTTCCCGCGGCTTCTTCTCTTCGGTCCTTTACGGGCAGCACAGGCGTCACAAGAATGACACCACTTCTCCACGTCATCCTTCGCCTTGCTCCAGAAGAAGCGCTCTCGAACCTTGTGGAGGGTTTTCAGGATACCAAAGTGTCCTCCAGTCGGACTACTGTGCAATTCCTTTAGAACGTCTGGAATTCTTGATCTGGGAAGGAGTAACTGCCATTTGAATGTTTTACCATCGTCAGATTCCCATTTCCGATACAGGACGCCATTTCGCAACTGAAGAGATTTCCATAGAGCCCAGTATCTTTTCGTTGCAGGACTGTAGATAGAAACGTCTTGCCAACTAGGTCGCCGACTGTCCTTTTCCATTAACTCTATGATAGGCTTTAGGTCTGGGTCTTCAAGCTGATCTTTTCTAACTTGGTCGTCACTCCATGGATCAGGATCTGAAGATGATGAAGTAGCAGTAACTTGACAGGCAGTAGGGATTGTCATCCCGTACTGTTTCTCATTTCGGGAGCAATAATGGCAGTTCTCGGAACAAGGTCTTCTTGATAATGCGTCAGCATTACCGTGTGACGAACGCTATTCCTTCAAACGCAATTCCTTCGTACGTGGCCCTCACCGCCACATTTCCAGCACTTCAGTGTTTGTCTACCTTGGTCTTTTCGAGCCGCAATCTTCTTCAGGGTCCCCGACATCTCTTTGATTTGTCGCTCAATGTCCGAGAGACGAGTTAAGTTCGAATCCTGGGCACTCACTTCCACGCCCCTGATTGAATGGCGATCCTTGCGGGATGTTTGCTGTGCAGTAGGGTGGGGCGAAAAATAAAAAGTTTTTCACATCAACTTCTAATAGTTGCTAAAAGTTGTCTTTGGTGATAGTTAGCTTTTGTGCAAAGTGTGAGAAAAATCGGTTAATATCTTCAGGGGGCGCTGCGATCGCAAAGTTTTATCATAGCTTTTATCGGGATTTTATGGTTAAAATATGAAAAACAATGCCGTTAGCTAATCTCATTGCATTTTTTTTACTCATAAGGGATATTCATGCATTCAAAGCATATGAAATAACTCACAAAAAATTATTTTATATGATATATTTATATTTCAAGCATTTAAAAAGAAACAAAACGTGAAAAAAATGATTTTTTAAAAATATAAATATATCATATAAAATAATTTTTGTGAGTCATTTCATATGCTTTTAATGCATAAAAACATCTTTTGAGTAAAAAAACGCAAAGAGACTAGCTAAAGGCAATTTTTTTTGATATTTTAACCGTTAAATCCATAACAAAGCTATGGTAAAACTTTTGCGATCGCAGCGCCCCCTGAAGATATTAACCGATTTTTCTCAAATTTTGCACAAAAGCTAACTATCATCAAAGACAACTTTTGGCAACTATTAGAAGTTGATGTGAAAAACTTTTTATTTTTCGCCCCACTCTACTGTGCAGCCTCGAACTTCATTGCGTAGACCAGACCGGATTTAAGATCTTTAATGTCCGCCATCCGGAGAGCCGTCTGCATTTCTGAACTTCGCAATCCGTCTATGAAGTAGTCCAGGGCCAGGCTATCGCGAACATCCGAGGGACAGTTCGAGAAGGCGAGATGGGAAAGCCTCTCAACGTCTGCTGCAAAAACTTGCAGAGTCTCTCCAGCCCTCTGGAGTCGAGATTTCAGCTGGAGTTGGCTGAATTCTTTTTGGCATACTTCGCCAAAGCGAAGCTCCAAGGCCGATGACAAGGCTTCGAAGTCATGGTGCTTGTCCTCTGGGAAGGTCTGTAGTATATCAGCTGCATCCCCTCTCAGCGAGGCTGCAAGTTGACAGGCTTTCGTGGAAGAGTCCCAGGAGTTTGCTTCTGCAACAATGAGGAACTGCTTCTTGTAAATATTCCACGAGGTCTTCCCGTCAAACGTGGCCAGTTTGATGGATGGACGAGAAGTTCCAGCTGCAGCTACACAGTCACTTGAGTTGTTGCAGGATGCTGATAACTTTGATTCAAGTTCTTTAATTTTCTTTTCCACATGGTTTTCTACTGTGGTGTTTCGATTCTCAACGCTGTCTGAGTTGTTGCAGGATCCTGATAACTTTGATTCAAGTTCTTTAATTTTCTTTTCCACATGGTTTTCTACTGTGGTGATTCGATCTTCTAGAGCCTCCACTTTATTTTCCATGTTGATAAATTTAGTTTCCACCAAACTTTTCATTGACGTTAGATCGCTCTTAATTTCTTCTTGACTTGAAGTTATGCTAGCGGTTAAATCATTCTTAATTTCTTCTTGACTTGAAGTTATGCTAGCGGTTAAATCACTCTTTAATTGTTCTTGAATAGTAGCCAGAGTCGCCATATCATTCTTTATTTGCTCTTGATTTGAAGTTATGCTTGCGGTTAAATCACTCTTTAATTGTTCTTGATTCGCAGTCATGTCATTTTTTAATTGTTCTTGATTCGCAGTCATGTCACTTTTAACAGCGTTGATTGCGTCAAGGAGTTTTTTCAGTTGTTCCTCCATTGCTCGAGTAATCACCATAAAATTTTGAATTCAAAAAGTCCTCAGGAAGAAAAGTCCAAGTTCACAGAAAATTCCAAGAAAATCCTTGAAGATGCCCCACGTTGGGCGCCAAAATTGTAACGAGTCCGTAGCACCTTCAACTTTCTTTTAATGAGCATTCCAATCTTGCGGAAATAACTAGAAATTTATTTACAAGTATGTACACTATTTACAATAAAGCAGGAAACAATTGCTAAACATCCAGCAATTAGGTAGCAAAACAGTACACTGTATTCTCAACAGCAACTCAGCACCACGTATCTAACGTGAACAGTAATTAAGAAATTACAAAAGCAAAACAAACATCCGCCCAAGCGAATAAAAACGAGTCACCAGATCAAATCTGAAAAGAACTGACTGACTAAAAACTGTGTTCAAGGCTATTTATGCACGGAAAGAAATTACGACAGTATTCTAGAAAAATCCGGTGCATTCTGTTCATTCATAACTTTGAACAATCCATTCACAAATTCTAGTGATAAGAAGAAAACCACGCGAAAATGTCTTCACGCTTATTAAAGTTAGGGCAAGTGTAAAAACTACAAAGTGTTACGTGGCCGGTATACAAGTGATAAAGGTGATATCTTCAGATACTTTCGCAGCATGGCGTCAGATAAAACCAAAACTAATGAAAATGATGCAAGGCAGGAAAAATAACAACTATTTACAAGACTTGTAACAATATCACTAGAAGATTCTATGGATCTTTATTGATATCCATAGATCCTACAGATCCATAGATGCTATGGATCTTGTATTGATCTCTACTGATATCAATAGGTCTCTACTGATTTAACAGTACTGATATCCGTAATCCATTTCCCCATATAATTAATTTTTATTGATCTCTACAGTTCATTTTTACTAGGGAGAATTACTTGAACAAGGTGGTATGTCATTGCACAAGTGGTGTGCAAAATATCCAGCAAACCAAAACTGATATATAATAATAATAATAGTATTAACTAGCCATCACAGCATAAAAATTTTTTACATATCAGGGCATAACACTTCATTAAGATTTCAAATTTTAATGAATATGCATCGAGACTCACTATGCTTGGAGATGTATGGAAAAGATCCCAAAATGAAGATTCTTAGATTAAAGACAAACTTACTTATGGAACTTCAAATGCTCCATATTTTACAATACACACAATGTACTATTTACACAAGAAGAGGCCAATTTTTTTGCAACACAGCATCAAAAATACTATTTAATACTTCCTATGTCGATGACACATTATCCGTCAATACTTTAGAAGAAACCCTAGCCCTATTGGAAAAAAAATTATCGGTATAAAAAAAGATACTGGTTGATGAAACACCGGTACCAGTAACTGCTCATCCCCGGTACTGTCCAGGGCCGGTCTTAGGCCGGTTGGACCGATTTTGCCCAATCGGGTCCCGCTCTAGCAAGGGGCCCCGCGCCGACAAATTATTTTTGCCTTTATATGAGAAAAAAAAACTATAGTATCAAAATAAAAAGCTAATTGGAAATATATAACTCATGTTTAATCTGTTTGAAAGTATGGTTCAATTTATGCTGTAGGAGCAAGGGGCCCCGCGCCGACAAGTTAGTTTTGCCTTTAGGTAAATGTTAACAAGAAACTATATCAAAATAAGAAGCTAATTGGTAATATTTACCTGGTGCTTAATCCGTCTGAAAGTATGGTGCTACGTTTAGTTCAATTTATGGTGTAGGAGCAAGGGGCCCTGCGCCGACAAATTATTTCTGCCTTTAGGTAAATGTTTTCAAAAAACTATATCAAAATAAAAAGCTATTTGGCAATATTTACCTGGTGTTTAATCCGTTTGAAAGTATGGTGCTACGTTTAGTTCAATTTATGCTGTAGGAGCAAGGGGCCCCGCGCCGACAAATTATTTCTGCCTTTAGGTAAATGTTAAAAAAAAAAAAAAAAAAAAAAAAACTATATCAAAATAAAAAGCTATTTGGCAATATTTAACTGATGTTTAATCTGTCTGAAAGTGGTGCTACGTTTAGTTCAATTTATGGTGTAGGAGCAGGGGGCTCCGTGCCGACAAATTATTTTTGCCTTTAGGTAAATGTTAAAAAAAAAAACTACATCAAAATAAGAAGCTAATTGGCAATATTTACCTGATGTTTAATCCGTTCGAAAGAATTCTGCTACGTTTAGTTCAATTTATGATGTAGGAGCAAGGGGCCCCGCGCCGACAAATTAGTTTCGCCTTTAGGTAAATGTTAAAAAAAAAACTATATCAAAATAAAAAGCTAATTGGCAATATTTAACTGATGTTTAATCTGTTTGAAAGTATTTTGCTACGATTAATTCAATTTATGATGTAGGAGAACTTTCTGAAACTTTTGACATCTCTATTATTCTATTGAAGTTATCAGATACATTCCCAAAACTACTACTGTCAGGTAAATTAGTAGAAAAATTTAAACATCTGTCGATTTGAACATCTTAAATCCAGGGTCGTACCTACGGCAACTTATACTCTATTGTCAAAAAATCGGCTTGCCTCAACGTCAAAATTCTAAATGATTATCGCCACTTAAATATTATGGCTATAGTGGCCCCTCGCAGGGCCTTATTGTACTGGGGTCTCCCATTTAAGGGGCAATTAAGGTATTTACTTATTTATTTGGAGGCGGGCTTATTAAAATTCATCAGCAATGAAATGTTCGCCTAGAAAACACTACCGATGTCAGGGACGTCATTTCAAGTTTTTCCGGGGGGGGGGGGGGCAAAGGGTCCAAACACGGTGCAATTTCATCGGAAAACGTCAAAAGCCACGCCCACTTATAGGTAAATACATTAATTTGTCAAAGTCAGGGGGGCAATTGACCCCCCCTCCTGCCCCCCTAAATGACGGGCCTGACCGATGTTCACAGTTGCCAGTATGAAACGTAAAATATCAGTTGTACAACCACGTAAGTTAAAATGAAACATAAGAGCATTTTTCACCCGATGAGTTTTCCAGGGGCGTTTATGTAAGGGGACCCATGTGGCCTTATTTTCTCCCAAAATCAACATACACTTAATCAAGATAATTTCTGAGCTTTTTGCCTTAAAAAAGAAAACATACGAGAGGTTATAGCAAACCGTCCCGCATAGCTAGAGGTGGATGGCAATTTTTAGCCTACTTTCCCGTTAAAAACAAAAGAAAGACGAAAAAAGTATTAAAAGTAGCTTAATGCATCTAAAAAATATCGCCAAGTACAAAAAATATCGCCAAGTAAAAAAAAAATATCGCCAAGTCCAAAAAATATCGCCAAGTTAAAAAAATAAAAAGGTAAACTGAATATCGAAAAATTAAAAATTTGAAAGTAGGGTATTGAGATGGGGAATTTGTGTGTCGGTCGGTCGGTCGGTCGGTCGGTCTGTCTGTCCCCCCCTAATAACTTTTGAATGAACATTCCGATTTAGACAAACTTTTTTTTGTTGGAAAGATCTCGGCGAGTACAGCTCATTCCCATATTTGATTTTTCGATTTGAACAATTTTTGGTTCAACTTTGAACCGTTCAAACAACCTGTCCCACGATGCTAACTTTTGAGTGAACAGTCCGATTTGAACAAACTTTTTTTTGTTCGAAAGATCTTTTCAAGGATACTTCATTCCCGTATCTATATTTTCGATTTGAACAATTTTTCGTTCAACATTGAACCGTTCAAACAAGCTGTCACCCCTAATAACTTTTGAATGAACAGTCCGATTTAAAAAAAACTTTTTTTTGTTCGAAGCATCTCGGGAAGGATACTTTATTACCATATTCAAATTTTCAATTTCAACATTTTTGGTTCAACATTGAACCATTCAAGCAATCTTTCCCCACCTAATAACTTTTGAGTGAAACGTTCGAATGGAATAAACTTTTTTTTGTTCGAAAGATCTCGGCGAGAACAGCTCATTCCCATATTTGATTTTTCGATTTGAACAGTTTTTGGTTCAACTTTGAACCGTTCAAACAACCTGTCCCGCGATGCTAACTTTTGAGTGAACAATCCGATTTGAACAAACTTTGTTTTGTTCGAAGGAACTCAGCAAGGATACTTCATTACCGTATTTAAATTTTCCATTTGAACATTTTTTCGTTCAACATTGAACCGTTCAAGCAACCTTTCCCCACCTAATAACTTTCGAGTGTACCGTCTGAATTGAATAAACTTTTTTTTGTTTGAAAGATCTCGGAGAGGCTTTCCCATACATTCCCATATTTCGCTTTTCTATTTGAACCATTTTTCGTTCAATATTGAACCGTTCAGAAAAAAATTAACATTAGCGTCTACGGGGAATTTAAGTTGAATGTTGATTCTGAACTTAAAGTCGGATTTCCCTCAAACTAACTTTGTAAGAAAATGGTTTTGATAAATAGTGTTTGTAAAGTACTTTTCTGAGTAATTTTCTGTGAGGACTTTGATTCCGACTCCGACTCCGCAAACGTGGCGGAAATGCAGGCTCAGAAAAAAAATGACTAACTGTGCAGACGATTTTTTGTTTATTTATTCATTTGTTTTATTTTATTTATTGTTATTATTATTTTTTTTCTTGGCAGACGATTTTTTTATAGCAAAAATTTTTCATTCACGAGAACATTTTATCCTTTATTTATATTTAACAACTGGCAACCGATTAAAAGTGAAATTCGAGACATTTTATTAACGGACGAGTTTTTTTTTTCTTTATTTGATAAAATACGTTTTGATGCTCTTTGTACTTTTATTTATTTATTTATTTATTTTATTATTATTATTATTATTATTATTATTATTATTATTATTATTATTATTGAAAACAATGGAGGATTTTTTCTACGGAGGAACTGTAACAGTTGCACTCTTTAAAACAGGGGTGGCCAACCTTTTTAGGGAGAGTGCCACTATCTGGAGAGAAAAAGCTCAGCGTGCCACATTGTATTTTTCCTACAACTGAAAAATTTTAAAACGTTAAAAATAGATTTTATGTTGGCTGACTATGTAATTCTTATTCAAATCAAACATTTTTTCTCGTAAATCTGAGTAATTGAAATTAAAATGATAATGAAGATAAAACAAGTCCGAACTTAAGAGTTATCGTTAATAAACACTTTTATAGGTTCTTGTCAGCCGGGTTATGCTTAAAATAGAAACAAATAACATCAAACATTCTATTCTAAAAATCAAACAGTCTGCACTTAATGTGGTTTATGAGTCTGTATCATTTTTACCAAGTCTTTAATTTTAGGATTAGTTCTTGAGAATCCTAAGTTTAAGTGTTTTAAGTGCTATCAATAAATATTCAACGGTATGTAGATTTTTATGCATTCATAACAAAAAATATTTGTTTAGAAACGTATATTGAACCAAATCTACAACAGCATGAGAATGCTAAAGTGTGTAAATGTGTAAAAAAAATTTGTTGGTACAAATTTCTTAATTTCAATATAACGTGTATGACTTTCTGTTGAAGTAAGCGCTTATAGTTGATTACCAATGAAAAAGGTTAGTAATTCCGATTTGGATTTCAGGAGGAAAACAAGTAGTGTCTTGCAGAGAAATAGACGAAGAATTTGAAAAGATCAGCATTTTTTTTTTTTTTTTATCATACTGGAAATCATCAAACCTAACACTGAATAAATACTTAAAATAGGTGTAAAATTTTCTCCATATATCATTGGTAACTCATTAAATTTGGGTTGTTACTTTCAGTATTCATTTTTAATGTTTTATTCTTTTTTCTCCAAAGTAGTGAGTAAGAAACTGAAATTTCAGCATAAAAGAATGTAAATGGCCTACACTGGTTTAGGAAACTTTTTTCTGTACAATCTTAAATTTAAATTACTTAAACGCCAGATATAATAAGAGATGAAATAGCCAAATTCAATTGCTATTCTTCATTCCTAAGTAGCAAGTCCTCATTGCTTTCCTTCCATATATTTTAAAAAACACACTACCAAAAATTCTAAAATCTTATCACTATTTTTCCTTTGGATAGCTATCACACATTTCAATGAATGAGTAACTTGCCATATTGTCCTCTTTCTTCTGGAGAAAGTTCACCAAACATTCTGAGCTCTAATTCGTAGTTTGTTAATACAGTGAACTCTACAGGGTCACCAACAGAGAAAAAGTCTTCCTTGGCAAGGAGTTTGTGATAGATAATTCGATGACAGTTATAAAGCTTTTCCCCCAAATTACTTTCAAGCAATGTAACAAAAATAATTTAAGGGTCTTCATTTCTGCAACCATACCGAATTTCATTCAATCTGGTTTCCTAATTTTAGTTGCTGAGTTATTTTTTTATTTTTTTTTATTTCAATTTCATCACCTGTAGCTGAAACTATTGCAGATCTAGAATTCATTCTGCAGCATTGAAAGTTTCATTTGTGTTAAGCACAAATATGCTTTACAAAACATTGTAGTGTCGCAGTTTCGTTGGATGTCCAAAGCTAACGCCAGTACTTTGCAATATTGTAGTTCAGACAATTTGTAAGCCAGCCTCCTGACACTTAATCGACATAATATCATTGTATTTATCAGTGTAAGGGTTTTAGTTTTTATCAATATTTTTGAGATCGACATTTTTTCCTCAATTTTAGAATTCATTTCAAAAAGTCTTCGCGTGCCACTGCTATTGCTTTGCCGTGCCACATTGTGGCACGCGTGCCGCGGGTTGGCCACCACTGCTTTAAAAGGTGCGACAAAGCTTTATTTATTCGTTAATTACTTTTTACGTGTCTATTTCATCTGATGAGAGGGGTATAATTTGCTTTTCGAAATCAGCTCTATGTGCTAAAAAGGTATGTTTGACATAATTTTCAGTTTCAGATAATCAAGAGAATAATGATCAGATGCGAGAATGCCGATGTCGATGTCGATGTACGGGAAAGTAGGCTCGTTTAGTTCTTGACAGAACTTCTTGTTAATCTTTTCACGAGTGGCGTAACGAAAGGATAGGTGCTTTCTAGTGCCAGATTTATGGGGGAAATTCGGAACCCGTGCCCCGACTGCAAACTTCAGAGGGCAACTAATTAAAAAGAAGCACGGAATCAGAAGGTCATCATAACCTCCTAGACAAAGACCAAAAATATCCTAAAATTTCACTGTTAAACTTTAAGTTGGGGAACATTTCCAGGTGAGATCATGCGATAACTCCCCTTCCTCCTCCCCAAATGTCCCCATCATCAAAGATAACTTAAAATTACAATATTATCACTTCAGCTTCAGAGCGCTTCTGGAGGAATAGTAAATTTCTGTGTCTATATTCTGATAATTTTCCGAAAATTTCTGGAAGACTTGCCTTTTCTCTAACAACGAGGTCAATTGCCTAAAATGGCGTTTTAGGGATTTAAAATTTTGGTAGAGATCTCTCCTCTCCCGTTACCCTCTAGCCCAGTGATTCCCAACCTGGGGGCGATCGCCCCCTAAGGGGCGATTTGGCCTCCTCAAAGGGGCGGTAAATTCTAAAGGGGCGATAGGGGTGATGGGTATTTAGATGAGAAAACACTAGTAGTAAAGGGGAGGCGAAAACCGAATTTGTGTGTAAACATGTACGAAACTGGTTATTCAGAGTTCAGACAATTAATCACAAATTAAGGAAAAAACTAATTAAAGTTCAAGAGCTTGAGTTAAGGTCCTCCTTGAACCTTAGGAAGTATTTTGTCATTTCATTGTTCATTTTATGAATTTTCAGATTTTCAATATATTTTCTTTCAAATTTTTAGTTTCAATGATTTTAATTCCCCCAGATTCCAGTGTAGAAAGGAAAATAATTTCTTGAAAAATGTACTTCTATTTTTGAAAAGTACGTCGATGATCTTAGTTAAATATTACCATCAAATGCTTATCAGTTCGCTTTGTGAAATAAAAAAAAATAAAGTTATTTTATTTATTTATTAATATTTTTAGTTTAACCCATTAATGCCTAGCGTCCCTTTTTTGGGACGGTCCGAAAAGTGTGTCTGAATTTTCCAAAAATGAACATTTCAACCAAATAATTGTGTTCAATTATTACTTTGGTATTGCTTCAATTGTGTATTAACAAATTGCAGCACATAACCGCTGTAAAGTGTGATCTGTAGTCATTTGATTATGATCTTTATCAAAAATTACATCGTTCGCAATCTCAAGAACAAAAAGCTAAGTTTTTAAAGTTATTAACAAGTAAATCTATCTGTGTTTGATATATGTGCTACTTTGATCGATGTTTTAGTTTACCTTTTTTTGCAATTTTGTAAAATTTAGTTTTTTTTAGGATTTTATAGCTATTTAAGAACATCCCTAAAAAGGGACGCTAGGCACCAAAGGCTGCATTGTTTAACCGTTGCTGATTTCTTGCTTAGAATCTATAATTTATATCAAAGAAGTTAGTAAATGTTTTTAGACTGAAAAACAGATAATAATTGTCATTTTTAAAACTTATTTTATTTTCAAAATCTAATTAAATTAAATTAATTAATATATATAAACTTAATTATACAATGTTCTTAAATATTTTCTCTTCTTTTTTTTTAATTACAAAAAATACTCAAGGCAAATTTTGAAAGAAAGCTGTTTCAAAAATGTAATTCTTTAAAACACTAATTATTCCTTATATTTCATTACTTTTCCATTATGCATTTAGGTGTTTATTATTGTTTAGTCTGACAGTTGGGGGGAAGAAGCCCTAAGCTGTTTCAGAATCTTAGCATTTCACCTTGATGAAGAATTCAAGGATTGCATATGTTTCTGTTGTTTGGGAAAAGGAGGGGGGGGGGGGTTGCAGATTTAATTTCAGAATTCCCCGAGCATGCCAATTTTGATCTCTACTGTGAGAATTTATTTACTTATCTTGCGCTCCTACGTTATTATTTGTCTCAGCAAGGTTTTGTGCAAGAATCGGATTAAAAAATGCTCATGAACTGAAGTTACGTTGTTCAAAAAAGAAAAGAGAGGAAGTTTTGAATAAATGTCGATGACAGGTAAAATAATATTACGTTGGTTCGGTGGAATAATAGCAATGTCATAACTATTGCATTGAATCTTCATGGAGTTTATCCTATTGTAAAGGCTAAGCGATTGTCCAACAGCGAAAAGAAAGTAATTGAAATTGATGGTTGCTCAATACAAACGTTGCATAGGGAAAAAGATCCCATGCATCAAATATCGGGAACTACAGGTTTTTGATCCACTCTAAAAAATGGTGGTAGCCGCTCTTCATTTTTATTTTAAAAGCTGCTATACAACATGCATTGAGCTCAAGAGAGTTGAGTTAGGTATTATGGGGCTAGCTGTTATATTGTTTTAAATAAGACTCAGGTAAGATGTGCCCATTGAAGTAAAAGACCTTATCGGAATGCAGCAAATGCAATACGTAGGTTTGCAGAAAAAATGTTTTGCTGACTTTCATACTCAACAACGCCAATATTTCCTTGTTCTCTGAATCTACTTCCCAGTTTATGTTAATTGCTGCTTTTATTTCTTCTTATAAATTGTCATTTTCAATATTACATCGTAGGCAGAAAAAAATGTTGGTAAAAAAGTATGTACCCTCTGGTGCCTAGCGTCCCTTTTTAGGGACGATTTTTCTTTCTTAAATAAAAAATTTATTTTTTACATGATAATTTTTTAACTATTTTTCCTGTCCATTAAACACTATTTGTAACCAGTATACAAAGTATTGTTGAAAAATAAAATGTCAGGCATTAATGGGTTAAAAGTGATTGGTTAAAACTGCCTATATTTTTAATAATATCAACGTTCACTTACTTTTTTTTTCGAGGAAGAAGGGGGGAGGGCGATAAGTGTCAGTCAGCGTCTTAAAGGGGGCGATGAGCTCAGAAAAGTTGTGAAACACTGCTCTAACCAAAACGGCAACCAGAGAATTAGGGCCCACAATACAGAATGCTGAGTTGATGATTTTTCATTAAATATTCTTTATTACTGAAGAGAAGTAAAAAATGCGCTTTGTTAAAACTAAGCAATTTTGAGAACAAAAATAAATAATGTTGGAGGAAAATCTTAATTTTTTTCAAAAAGAAATCACGTCACTGAATTTTCAACCGATATAAATTATTGGTCAATTAATTGTGTGCCCTTCTCCCCTTTCTTTCACCCGCCCCCTTTTTTCGACCTCGTTTGAAAATAAGAACGTGTTCAAAATCTTATTTCTCCGAAGCCTTCTCCCACAAAAATTATTAAAGGGAGTATCTAAAATTTCGTTTCCTGGGTTTCAGTTTTTAAAAATTTTCAGGGAAAATTCTTCAAACACCTAAAAACATCGAAAATCATTTAAAATTGCGCTTTTGGAACTTCAATTTTGAACAAACTTCAATGCCCTTAACGCTACTAAATACAATCTTACACTCACGCAGTGAAACGGTTATATAAGTCTTTTCATCATCAGTGGCGTGCCTACGGGGTAGCTAAGGGGCTCAAGCCTAGGAAGCTACTGGGCAGAAGACAAACCCACTTGACAAAACCAGGGAAATCCTAAAATTGCCATTTTGTGTCTTTAATTTTTTTAATTTTCTGCTAGATAGCACCCAATCCCCAACTTTCTGTTTAATGCCGCCAGAGATAATTTTGAAATATTTTCAAGAAAAATTTCTGAACGTGGGACTAACTTTTGGCCAAGTTATGGGAGAAGGAACGGGTACACGTTCCTTCTTCCATAACTTGGCCAAAAGTAACTTAAAATTAATTTTTGAGGCAATAATTTCAAAGCATTTCTAGTAAGAAACCTCCATCTAATAAGGTCTTCTAAGAGAACGTATAAAACTGCGTTTTCAGGACTATGATTTCCAAAATTTTCGGGGAAGAGCCCTCAAAGAGATGGGGGAGTTGGAGTTTTTTTTTTTCAAAGTGCCACCCTCCCCCTTAAAAATATTCTCTCGTTTGGGCCGCTGCCTAAAATGTCTTCAAATATCATTTTAAGATATATATTTAGAAAGGAGAGTGAATTTGAGTCTGAATTTCTCGCCCATTCCTCTGACATTACCGAAGATTGTTTAGAATTGCATTTTACAAATTCAACGAGGAAAAATGTCTAGAAGAGCGCTCCACCCTGCCATCCTTTAAATTATTTTTCTAAGCTTGGTCCCATTAGCCCTCTCCAAAATTTAAACATATGTACCCCACTATTTGCCTGCCGCTAGTACAACTAAGTTCTTGGGAATATAATCAAAAATGCAACATGCTTCTTCGGATATATGAAACGGTTAAGTAGTCTTTTCATCATCAACGAAACGGTCAGGGAAGGTGCATAAAATAGAAAGAAAGGTTAGTCTGTAATGGCTTGTTTTAGCAAGCTAGTGATTTATTATTATTATTTTTTTCTTGTAAAGAAACAGCGAAAAAAAATTTTTTTATTTTAAAAAGAGTTTTAAAAGAGGCCCCGCTAGAGTTCTCCAATTGGGCCCCGCATTTGCTAAGGCCGGCCCTGGTACTGTCCAGCCCCTGGTATTCACACAATCCCACCAATCAGCAGTTACCGGAACCGATGTTTCATAAACCAGTACTGACCAGACCCTGGTATCAGAAGGATACCGGGGTCTGGTCAGTACTGGTTTATGGTCACCAGAAGTGGTATACTTCTGATACCGGCGTCACCAGACCCCGGTATCCTTCTAGTACCGGGGTCCAGACTCCGGTACCCTTTTTCAGATACTGGAGTCTTCTTCTGGTATTCTTCAGTTACCGGGGTTTGGATACCAGGGTCCAGACCCCAGTACCCTTCTTCAGGTACAGGGTTCCAGACCCTGGCACCTTTCTGGTATTCTTCAGGTACCGGATATCCACACCCAGGTACTTTTCTGGAGCATGGTGCTAGAATACCAACATTGCTTTAGATACATTTACAAAGCACAATATTTTAAATCTATCAAAATTAAATCAACTAAAAATGTGACATATCAATATTCAAAAATTAAAGTACAAGAAAAGTGAAATGTAGTATATTTTTAGTAAACGATTACAAAACAAATGAAACATCAGAAACTTTGATTGAAACAAAATGCAAATATAATTTAATTTCAGGTCCATCATTTAGAGGGAGGGAGGTCAATTGCCCTCAACTTTTAGAAATCAATGTACTTGCATAAAAGTAGACGAGGTTTTTGCTGCTTTTTAGTATAATTTACAATGAGTATACACCATTTGCCCCCACTATTTGGAAAAATGTGAAGCATCGGGCCTGCTAAAATGTAAAAATAAGATAATGTTAAAATATGAGTAATATGTTTGAACAAAAAGAAAACTTTTCTTTCGACAAGTTCTAAAAATGTACAATGGCATTTACAACTTAGAAGAGAAAAGCCCGTTACACTATCTTATAGTCCACTAGCTTTTCGGTGCCCTCGGGGTCTTCGACTGACTTCTATAGTGATAGCTACTCACCACCCCTGCCTAGTTCATAAAAACATTAAGGACTGTCTAATAGCCTATTTGTCTCAAAAAATAATAGCAATAAGCAGGATATTCTATTATTCAGGATAAAAATTGCTAATTATAACATTTTGGTTCAGACAGAATTTATTTTAAACGGAGTATTCTTTTAACCAATATTGCAAGAAGCGGGCTTGACTGCAATAGTTTTCTAGTGGAGCCCCCCCCCCCCCCCCGAAATATCAAAATCTACTAGAACTTAAACCACACAAACAATATGGAGGTTTTATGCTTAATTTGTCTGTATGAAATACAGGTGAATAAATCAAATGGAGTTTAGATTGATATACATTGAAGTGACAAAAGTCATGGGATACCTCTTAATATCGTGTCGGCCCTCCTTTTGCCCGGCGAAGTGCAACAACTCGACGTGGCATGGACTCAACAAGTCGTTGATGGGGCAGGATTTTGGGCACGAACAGACCTCTCGATGGTGTCCCATAAATGCTCAATGGGATTCATGTCGGGCGATCTAGGTGGCCAAATCATTCGTTGGAATTGTCCAGAATTTTCTTCAAACCAATTGCGAACAGTTGTGGCCCGGTGACATGGCGCATTGTCATCCATAAAAATCCCATCGTTGTTTGGGTACATGAAGTCCATGAATGGCTGCAAGTGATCTCCAAGTAGCTGCACATAAGCATTTCCAGTCAATGTTCGGTCCAGTCGCACTAGAGGACCAAGTCCATGCCATGAAAAAACAGCCCACACCATTACGGAGCCACCACCAGCTTGAACAGTGCCTTGCTGACAGTTTGGGTCCATGGCTTCGTGGGGTCTGCGCCACACTCGAACCCTACCATCGGCTCTTACCAGCTGAAATCGTGACTCATCGGACCAGGCCACGGTTTTCCATTCATCTAGGGACCAACCGATATGCTCACGTGCCCACGAGAGTCGCTGCAAGCGATGTCGTTCTGTCAGTAAAGGCACTCGAGTCGGTCTTCTGCTGGAATAGCCCAAGAAATCCAAATTTCTCCGCACAGTTCTAACAGACACGTCCATTGTACGTCCCACATTGATTTCTACGGTGATTTGACGCAGTGTTGCTTGTCTGTTAGAATTTACGACTCTTTGCAGACGTCGCCGGTCTCGATCTTTAAGTGCAGGTGGTCGACCACTGCGCTGTCCATGGTGGGATGTTATGCCTGAAATTTCATACTCTCGGCACACTCTTGACACAGTGGATCTGGGAATGTTGAATTCTCTAACGATTTCCGAAATGGCATGACCCATGCGTCTAGCTCCAACTAACATTCCGCGTTCAAAGTCTGTTAATTCACGTCGTGCGGTCATCATCACGTTAAAACCTCTTCACATGAATAACTTGAACAGAAATGAAAGCTCTGTAAAAGCACTGCGCATTTATACCTACCTGTTCTATGCGATGCTACTGCCATCTGAAAATTTGCATATTGCTATCCCATGACTTTTGTCACTTCAGTGTATAATCAAGCCTATGTACAGGTTTTCATAAAGGGAGGGGTTTTAATTCCCTATTCCTTCTGGCCTGCATTGTCTGGAAAAGACCTGATTGTGTCAAATAATTAACTCCAGTTGAACGGTACAGTGCCAAAAAGTAGTAAAAAATGAACAGAAAACTATTTTACAACATATTGTATATTCTGTTTTGTACTGTAAAAAATGCTTAAATTAACTGAATAAGATAGGCTTCATTGAAAACAAAAATTACAGCACTGTGTTTTTTTTTTTTTTTTTTTTTTGAGACAACGTTCTTTTCCCTCCGTGACATGCGAGGTTATCATACCCTCCCTATGAGAAGCAACATTTCAGCAGTGGATGCTTTGTATTGGCAAAAGGGCAAACCATCCACAGCAGTTTTTCTGCCACTAGTTTCCTAACATGATTTCATTCCGTAATGAAGTGACAATCATTAATTGCAGCAAATGTACAAGGAAAATTTTTAACTAAAAGAGCATTGTACACAAACAGTAATAATTTTAATTAACTAAAAAGTGAATCAAAGTTTGATGCACCATTCCCTAGGGAAAATGACCAACTTTTATCGTCTTAAAGGCGGTTTTTGGACAGGCGGCAAAAGCCGGTCAATGCCGGCTCTGACCATCTACGTCTCAGACGGTAAAGACCGGCTTTAACCGTCTAAAACTAAGACGGTAAAAACCGGCTTCAGCCAAGTCGGCATTGACCATATGTTACCGACTGTTTGAAAACCGCCAACTTACTGCTAATGAAAAGGAGAAAACTTATGCAAATAGTTTTTAGGTTTCAAATTTGAAGAAGATGAATTCAAATTCAGAGCAATTATATAATCTCAAATATCATAATAGTAAAAAACAAGGAGGTGCTTAGAGTGATCTCACAAAATTATGAGGTTACATACAATTAGGGCTGCCGTTTGGGTGGGGATACCAGACCTATAGTACCGGAGCCTGGAGCTTTAAGGGGCCCACAAAGTCATAAAACTGTTTTTCCAATAATAATGTTCATAATTTCATCGAAAAAATTAAGCTATTTTCCAAAATATCTTGCATTTAATTGCCGATTCTTGACACTTAAATGAAATGCTCTTGCATTAAAGAAAAAGAAAAATCAAAAGTTTTTGAACACATAAAGGCATAATTTCTTAAAACTGGTCAAAGCCGAAAACAACTTTGCAGATTTAAGCCCACAGAAGCGAATACAGGGGTGGTTGGATGTAGAAAAAATCAAATATAATACTGTTGGCCTTCCTTTAACGAATATTGTCAGTTCTTAGAAATATTATTTTATGAAGCGGGGATCTTTAATGTTGCGTCTATGGCACGGGTTCCAGGCTTTTTATTCGCTTATCCGTTACCCGATTATGCAAGGACGGCAGTATATATGTGTGGTAATAATTTCGACACTCAATTCAATTATATTTCAATTTATATTAAGAATGCCAGTTCTACCTAAATTTTTACATACAGAACGTTTTATTTCGAAGTTCGATCTTTTTTCGTTAGTCTATCCGACTTCATCTTACTGAAAATTCATAGTATGCAGTGTTCAAAATTACTGCTGGTCCACTGATCCCAAACCAGTAAGACTCGCCTTGAACCACCACAAAAAATAATTAGTGGTTCGTCGGAAAACAAATTAATTAAAATAATTTCCAACTCTGGTATATCACGTACCGGGCCCCATTGGTAGCGGCGAACCTGCAAACAATATTACCATGTCACAACAGTAGCTTAACGAGCCAATAAATAAATGTTGTGAATTAGAAACAGCGTGACAAGTAAACTTCTATATTCAGAGTAGGATTTGACCAAATTTGACATTACGCTGTTTTAAATATGGGACCCCTTTTGTAGTCCGTGAAACTTATGATACAGAACCTCATGTTTCTTTTTCTCTTTTCTTTTAATGCTCCTTCTGGCTTTTCTCTTTTTTTGTGGATGTGTGTATGCTTTTTCATAAACTTTTGAAGCTGGATGGGCATGAAGAGAATGATGCAATCACGACTTTAAATGGAGTATAAAATATGTGCAACTTCAGGGGGTTCGAGGGCTTCTCCTCCGAGAAAAAAATTAAAAAAGTGATCTAAAATTCTACATTTTGAGGCCTTATGAAGAGTAATCAAGACTACAAAAATATCAGGAGAAAAATATGTAAACAAAAACTTTTTAAAAATTTTACCTTCTTTTGCAAATTAAAATCAATCAAAATAGAAATTGCTCGTGCTTGTGATTCTGCAAGTCGTTGACATTAATCGACAGAGAAAAGAGCTTGGGAGGAGAAAAGAAAACACATCGTCTCTTACTCACATCGGCTTTCGGTATATAATTAATGTTTGATCGTCGCTCCAACCCACCGACTAACACAACACTGTATTAAATGTAACATGATCATTGATCAATTGGGAAAAAATGCATTAAATGATTTGAAAGAAATGGTGTAAAGACTTAGAAATCAGGAGAGTAACATCCCGAGAGTTCGGAAAATTAATGGTTCATTTCATACACATGATAATAAATAAATTTGTAGCACTTTTCAAGGAGTTTTAAAGACATTTATTTTCAAAGACTATAGAAAAACTATGTTAGGCACTTTCCAGCCGCTCTTGTCAGTATAGTTACATCAATTTGTTGCTCTCTTTCAATTATCAAGAGTTCAGAGGTGTCAGTTGCGAAAAATAGTTTCGATTCAAGATAATTTTTCTTTCTGAGTAGGAGGATATTTTAAAAAATAATTTGGAAATATTAAAACATAAAAATGATCTTTCATAAAAACTTTTAATGTTTGGCACTATAATTGAGAAAATACTGATCACGAGATGAGCCCTTCTAGAATTTTCAAAAACCCTGCAAAAAATAATGTGCTGAAAAGCTTTTAAAAATCAGCAGCAGATTTAACCATATTTGGAACAAGCTTTGAAAAAATCTGCAAAATATTCGGAGAACTAAAATAACTTCAAAAAAAAAAAAAAAAAAAAAATCATTTTCTGCGGATTATTTTGAGCTGGGGAAAAACTTTAAGGGGTTCCCAGAACCTATAGGCTGACGATCTCTGTGCTAGATTAAGCGCATATGCAGTGATTCCCATCAGTCAATATAATTTCCAAATATTTTATCACGTGTGTCCCGATGAGAGGACACTCTGAAGCCTCCTAAAAACATTTCTTATTCGGCAAATTTTCACTGATTTGGATTCGGTAGAAATTATCGCTTCATTTGGTGAGTTGAGAATTTTTCTCCTCCCAAAAAACTGTGTTCGGGGGCTCCACTGTCTCCTATCAACAATGTCAAAATCTTTACATGCTTAAAAAAACTATCTAATGTAGTTAGTTTTTTTTTTCATGTGTCCGTTGATATTATAGTTTCTAAAGATACGTTTATTTTAATAAGCAATGTTGCAAAAGCCAAGGAATGCCGGTTGAGGTGAGGCTGTGTACGCCGGTGGATGCATATCACACACGTCCATATCTCCTGACATTACAGCACACTATATAGCTAAGAATTCCAGGAGTTACAAAAAGAATGATGTTTGTTAAATAGTTTTATGCATTTTCTTTTCTTAAACAAAAATTTATTTTAGGTATTCGAACCAAAATGCCGCCCCTAAGATTTACCGCCCCGGACAGGGGTCCGGAATGTCCGCCGCTAGGGCCGCCCCTGATTTGGCATCATAATTTTTATATTCCTTCAAATAATTTTCATGTTCCTAAATATTTCCTGGCAAGAAAAAAAATGAAGGTTGAATTCTTATAATTTTTCAACTTTTGAATCCTTTTTTTTTTTAATTGTGGTGAATATTCTTAAAAATTGTAAAAAAATCTAAAAAGCACAAATTTTAGCAAAAAAAAAAAAAAAAAAGGAAAAGTAACGAATAAATTCAAAGACAATTTCTAGTTCTATTCTATATTCAAATGAGTTAACTTATTTAAACCACTTTTCGAATTTTTCGGTCGAACCTCCAAACGGTGTAGGCTTTTTATTTATTTATTTTTTAAAAAGTAGCGAAGTAGCGACTACAATTCAAAAGTAGTTTGTAGTCGCTACATTTAAAAAAAAGTAGTTGTAGTTAACTACATTTATAACAAAGTAGTTGTAGTTGTAGTTCGCTACAAAATAAATGTAGTTTTTCCAACCACTGGGCACAACCACAGCCTCCCCCGATTTTTTTTTTTAATTTTATGCCTAGTGTGTAAGTATAATTTTTTAAACAATATTATGTAAATTATTTCAAATAAATTTGATAAAATTTTTAAATTATTTTGGGAAAATTAGGAAAATGGAAAAAAAAATCTTTTCCCAGAAATCTCACAGTTGCTATTTCTAAAATCGGGATTGTAAAATGAAGCAAGAAAAGATGACGGTGAAATTGGTAATATTAAAAAAAAAAAAAATCATCCCAATCCCTTAATCGGCTGGATTGATTAATCGACCGATTATCAACAGTCGATTAATCGGTAATCGGTAATCGGCCAATTTACTTATCGGTGCATCCCTAGCACGTACATGCATTTTGAAATGTTAGGAGTTTCGTAAGACAGTAACATTTTTTTTCAAATGCACAAATTTAAATAGCTTTTCTGAAAAAAGCACGGTAGTTAAAAGTGACTATATTTTGGTAAAGATTATATAAGCGTAGCTTCTTAATATTTATCGTGATTTTAAGAGATTGCATAATGTCGCTGAAATTGTGAAATTATCCCCGGAAAAGAAGCATGACGAAAATGGTGTCACAACACGCAAGAGCTATTTTGTGTAACGAGTTTTCTAGAATAGTTCTACAACCGTGTCGTGAAAAACTCTTGAGAGTAGAAAGAAAGGTATTTGTTCACATCCTATACACAAAAATAAATGTATTGAATCCGTTTTTTATTTCTTCCTTTCTATGTGTTACTATTGTAGTCAGGGCACCCGGAGCCTAAATTTTTGAGAAGGCGTAATAGAGAGGGGGGGGGGGGGATTCCCAATGTGTCGAATAGAATTCCAATTTTTGCCGAATGATAAAATACAGGTATGTGTGCGTTAGAAAGGGTATTCGGGCAGTTAAAAATTGCAATTATGACCCTAAATTTGCCGAATCGTCAAAGTTTGTCAAATGAGGGATTTTTGGGAGGTCACAGCGAAGCGAGCTCCCATGACTTCTCTTCCAGACGCTCCTGTTCTCAATTATAGCTCTAAAAATAGGATTTGCACAGCATTTTAGATATGCTTTTGCGATCTGAATGTTTTTCTGATTGATTCGTCCGTAAAGATTGTGCGTTCATCAATTAGGCCCGTCATTTCAAAATTTCTGCGGAGGATCAAAAGGTATAGACTTAATGCATATTCTTATTTTCTGGCATAAAACAAAAAAAAAAAAAAAAAACTACGCCAACACCAAAGCCAACGGTGGTCAATTGCCCCTCCTGGTCCTGATCCCCCTAAATGACGAGGCTTTCAATACTATGAGCATTTGTAGCGAAAAAGTGTGTCTTCTCGCTACAAGCTCTCTTTCTTTTTCACTCTTTTTCTCTCTCTGTCTTTTTTTATTTTTTAAGTCCTCTCTTTATTTATTTTCTCTTTTTTTGAGGGAGGGGGGAGAGATTTTGTAGCATTTGACGGTGATGCGTCATCGCTCTTGGGGATTATGAGCACACCTACTTAAATCTGTCGAAACTCAAAAATCAGATATCTCTCTAGACATTGAACTTCAAAAAAGGAAAAATGGTTGATATTTTCTACTAATAATTTAAATTGATTAATTCGCGGAAAAAATGATTACACCATTTTCAATTTCTATATCCGAAAGTAAAAAAAAATACTGGATCCCTCCTAAAACTTTTGAAATTTGAATGCTTTATGTGTTTTTACGTGCTAAATCCATTTTGCCCCATCTTGGAAAATATCAGTGTGTATATGTACTTCTGTGCAAGTGAATATTTTGCTGCGAGAGCTCTAACTCAAAAAATAAACTTAGAAAGAACCTTGAATAAAATGAAGTTCGGTGCTGATTAATTTTTAGTGTCAATAGCTCCAAGGGGTATGACGCAACAAACTTCCTTTTATCGATAAACGTGATTTATGTATATAATAACGCAGGGGTTTATCTTTCAAAGAGTTATGGCGCAAACATCTTAAAGGCTAAAATAAGTAATCCAAGATCTAAGTATGTGAGCCCCGCCCAAAAGGGTAAAACACCCAATTTCAAACATCCCCCTCCTCCTCTTTAAAGTTTCTGTAGCGCCATATTTTGACTTCTGTATGATGAAGCTACCCGGCACCCTTGCAAAAAGTATTGCAAAATATCGTATAAAAATGAACCCTGATGGGGTAGTTGACGCTCCAAGAGGGATGGAATGCACAACACACACACACGTTTGTGTGTGTGCTCCCAAAAACATTTCAAGGATTCAATTAAAAAGTTGAGATCTGAACTAGTATCAGTGGCGCATCCACGGAGGAACTAAGAGGCTTAAGCCCCTCCCAGAAGTATGAAGACGAACCCCCTTGATAGAGACCCCCTGAGGAGACAATAAAATTACATCTTTTGGCTTTAATGTTGGACATTTTCTGTGAGAGAGCCTCTTATCATCTGGTATTACAAAAAGAAAAAAAAAAAAAAAAGGACTTCAAATTCGAAAAATTTTTGGAAGAGGGTCACTTTCGCTTTTTTTCTTCTCTGAATTAGCAAAGTTTTTGGCACATATTTCTGGCGGGGAACCACCATACCTCCCTCCTTTGTCTAACTTTGTCTAACTAACTTTTTTTCACTTTACTTGTCTGAGTTCCACATGAAACAGCCCTCCCAAGAAATACAGTGAACTCTCCCTTATACGCCGGCCCAAGGGACCAACAGAAAAAGGAGCATAAGTGAGAGAGACGTATAAGTGAACAGGCCTATTCAAAGGACTAAAACGCAACATAATTTCTAATGAAAGAATGGATAAGAATATTTCTATAGAAAATGGACATATTACCACGGTTTGGCAATTACTGTAATGTACCTACAATGATAAAGATGAAACAAAAATTGTAGCATACCTAATTACAAACTATAAAACGATGCATAATAGATAATTGTCTCTCTCCGAACTCTAGTTCATGCGGAAAAAATGCCTTCCGTGAGCAATAAAGGCGAAAGATTAAAGAGGAAAGTGAAGAAATATGCTTATTTTTTAAAGAAAATAAATTAAGTTTTTTACATTTTAGGGATAATTCGGCGCATAAGTGAAATATTTATCTTTCGAGCGATGCATAAAACGAATGATACCATTATTATTTTGCTATGAAATGTGCTGGGACCATTTTAAATCGTCGTATAAGTGAAAAAGGCGCATAAATGAGGCGGCGTATAAGTGAGAGTTCACTGTAATCCTGGTGCGTCGCTGAATGGAAAAAAATTGGTTTTGGTCTTGATATTGCAAAGGGGAGTGAAGCGCAATCAAAAGTTAGTTTCGGTAGGCTTGACTGCTGTAAGTACTAACTTAAGACTCAAAATAAAAATTGGTTTTCTTTTAAATGTACTCCGGTAAAAACTGTCCCGTGTTTTTTTTTTTTTTTTTCGTATCAGTTGCTCCAAGGGAATGTAGCGCAATTATAGGGAGTTTTCGTTTTCTGTGTCTGTAAAACATTATTGTAAACATTCAGACAAAACTCCATTTACAGATGATTCACAGATAGTAGCTTAGATAAGGGTTTTTATGCTAACAGCTCCGCGTTTTTATGGTACTCTCTCGCAAACAGGTTTTCTTTGTTGTGGAAGATTTAACGCTAAACAACAGACAGACCAAGCCACTAAAAAAAATTTGCGATACAAACAACGTTTTATCTTTCGCAGAATGGCAGCAAAGATCAAGTTTATCCTTTGCGGACGAAAATGAGTAACATCCCTAGTAGGAATTTGTTCGTTAGTTTTGTCCTCTGATTGCATTATTTAGAGCTAATTAGTGATTTATATCGTCGTTTGACAACTGTTAACATATTAAATCAATCTTTTTGTGCATTGTATTCAAATGGAACTCATGGATTTTGCATTTCAAAGTATGTTTTTAATAAATTTTATTTAAAAAATGATTTTAGCTAATTGCTTTTAAAATGTTATGAAAAGTTGCCTAAAAAATTATTACTAGCTTGATTTGTGTTTTTTTTTAAATTATTGCTTGTATTTTTCTGTCTTTTCTTCTTGCTTTCATTCTAAAATATCTCTTTCATTTAAAAATGTTAATGGAAATTTCATTGCATGAGATGGTTTATTTGCAAATATACATCCATGATCGAATATTCTTGGTGTTGCAATTAACCTTAGCCACATCCTTCCTTTAATTTTTCGCTTATTTAGATATGCATTGAATTTACACGATTTATTTTACAAATTATCGATCGTTTTGTTGTGTTACGTAAACACGTCATCTCGAACAAATTTATAGGTGATTAAACTTTCTGATCTAATGTTGGCGAGTGTTTTGGAACAAAACTACCTAAAGTAAACGCCAAATAAAAATATATATCTAGAGCTACCCGAATTTTAATTTTCCATTTTCTAGCTTAAGAACACGCAACTAACAAACAAACATAAACCAATACACCACTAAACCAATCCCCCACCTCAAAAATCCATCAAACCAAACAATTAAATCCCAATAAAAAACCTCAATCCAAACTCCACTTCATAAATCTTCCCCACAACTTAAAATCAAATATACATACAAACCCCCAACACCCCCCCACCCCCAAAAAAAAATAAAAAAACACACTAAACCACACAACCACCCTAACTCCCCCATAAAAAATCAAAATTCCACCAACCAACCACCCCACCAACACATCACAAACCCACGAATAATATATAAGATTTGAGAATAGATTGAGAGTCACAATAAGGCATAAATCCCCCACCCACACTACACCCCCCCCAATCAACACTCAGTGCATTCTCTAATAAAAAATTCTAAATATATAGAGAAACACACACTTCTCTCACACTCACACTCCCTCCACGCTCACCGATACACACTCCTACTCACCACTCTCACCCCAACTAACCCCACCAAAATCCAATCCTAAATCCCCCACCTCCAAACCCCCATGTGTGAAAACCTAAAGATATACCACCCACACTCACACACAAATCACACTCACACACATACTCACATACTAGAGAGAAACCTCCATCCTAAAACCCATATTACCCACCATCCAACAACAAAAACCCAAAAACACATTCCACAAAAACCATACAACCTACATTCATTAGTACCCCTATACCACAAAAAAATACCCACCACTCATCGCACTCAGCTACGGCGCGCTACAATCCCCATCCTAAAAAAACCAACCCCACCACCACCACCTAACACCAAACACCCCCCCCTTCCTTCAATCCCACCCCCAAACAAAATTAAACAAAAACACACTCGTCGCGCTCCACACCACCCATAAGAGAGATATAGAGATCCCAACCTCTCAAACACTCACAAACAACCTATACAATCATATCACTCTCTCTCTATACCCCCACCCACAACTCATCACCCCCTTAAACTCCCAAATTATCAACTACTTTATCTATTATCTCATCCCACAACACTCACACACACAAAACCCTTACCACGTATGTATATAGATCATCATATAAAAAAAAACCAACTCCCTATCAAAAAACCCTTAATACCCATATCCTATATCACCCACTACATCCCACCAACTACAAAAACACTCCCCCATCTCTGTCATGATGGTACCTCTCCAACACAATAATGAGTTCATTGCATAGTGAGGACTACCCCACACAGACACAGATTATTTCACCCATACTGTTGTACACTCTCCCTTCTCTATGTGACTACAACTACCAATGCTACGCTGCAAAGATCGGACAAGTACGGTGTCATGCAGTACATGTCTTGTAGTGTCCTGACTATGTACTTGACACACTCCAACGCTACTACATAGACGTCCAACTCATGTACTACCTCACACTCACACTCACAACTCTACTCCAGAGTCTCTCTCAATATCTCACCCATATACCTACATCTATCTCACCCAATTCACACCTATCTTTGCCCACTGTCTATCTCCCATGATTCCCCACATGACTACACTCACAGTCACCTCACACCCAGCACCCCCCCCAGTGTCTCTCTTACTCTCCACACCTACTTCTCCCCACTGACAATACCACTCCCACTCCCCCATCCACTCTCCTCAAAAGAGATCACACAGATACACCTGAACCAACCCCAACTCCAATAGATGCAGTACACACTAATAGACCCCTCCTTTCCCACCACATAACACTCCACACCACACTGAATATAGTACTCCATACGTACACACGTCACCCATCCACCTCCTACAACAACTATATATAACTTCTAACTGACACCCACTCTGTCTCACTCCTTCTCTTCCCATCTGTATAAACCTCCAGACTCTCCCTCCTCTGTTCTACAGTCACACTACTCCACTACTATAACTACTCAGTCCACCCCCTCACAACCACTAAGAATAGACACACACCAACCAGTGCTAACCCACTCTAAATGTGCTCTCCTAACCCTCCATCTACCACAACACTTGCACACACCTCTAGTCTCTCCAGTACTCCTTGTGTACATAGACCAACCTCACATCTCACACACATTCCACATCACACACCTCTGTCCTCTCACTACTACCAAATTTCATCTACAGACAACTTGTGCATCGTCTCTCACCCATTCCCCACATAATCTCAAAATCACCCCTCTTATAAACCCCTGTCGTGAATATCTCAATCTTGTTCAAACCACAACAATTCCTTCACATGACCCGCCTGTCCCGCTTGGTCCTACAGTAACCATACTATCTACTCACATGCCACTAACTTCCTCTGTACTCCAGACCACGTTTGACCCACACACCCCATCCCCCTCTCTCTCCTCTCTCAATCTCACCACAAGTTCCCCCCACCTCAGTCATACTACTGTGTACTTCTCTATGCCACCCGATCCACATCCTTCACTGATAACACCACACACTCACATCACACTCTTTGTACACTCTCCACCTGTTCATACCTCATAAATACACTTGAGATAGACCACTCGTGGTCTGTCCGTACTTCATCCTCATCTATCCTAGAGTGACTCATCGTGCACTCCAACTCACACCCAAATATGCCGCCCTCCCTCCCCATAGCTCTACACTCACCTCCCCACTCACTATGAATCACACTGTCTAGTAACCCGTCTTTCATAATTAGATAATACGAGCTTCTCTCTATAGCTCACTCTCTCGCAGCTCACTCTCCACCCTCGAATAACACCCCTCAGAACACCTCCTAGTGAAGACACTCACTCCACACACGCCAATCTCACAGTGCGAATACTCTAAAAGTTCCATTGTGTATCTAATTGAATACACTTGTATCTCACCCTACAACTATCTAGACCCCTCATCCATTCCATTACTCTACAATGTCTCTCTAACTTGGTGTGTGTGCTATTATGACAGCTCTCCTAAACCCTCCATCAAGTGACTCACTTCATCTATCTCCCCATGTCACTGAATAACAATAACACAACCTACCCACCCACCCCCTATCATCTGAAGTCCCAGCCAATGACCGTTCTCTCCCACCTCCTCACCTCCTCTCACTATACCACTACCAGTCTAGAGAGAGATATCCTATCTGACATGCATACTTGCTCCACCTCCATACATCTCTGTCCGTCTCCAGAATAGAGTGATAGAGTATCACACAAACTGTGTTGTGCCCACCACCAATCGTAAGAGTCGCACTCGCTCTCCGCAACAACTCCTACACTAGTGTGTCACCCTAGATCTCATCATGATGTCTGCAAGAGAGTACCGCTATCATAAATCCACATACACTACTAGTCTCGTGTCCCTTGTGTCCATCGAACTAATCAGTTGTCCTCAACGTCCACCATATCCCTACTCCCCAAAGATATCATGAGCTCCAAATCACCCTACCACCCAACACACACCTGTCCTTACAGCTCACTCCACTCATGGTCTCTCACCTAGGATCCTACGTGTTATCTACCGTATTCACATAATCTAACTCACAGACACTATAGTCGCAACTCAAGATCCTAACACTTGTGACACACCCAAGGAGACCACTCCACTACATGCTGTCATAAACACCATCAAATCCATCTGCACAAAGTGACTCCTATAACTCACCCCTTGTGTGATCTCACACCTAACAGACTACACCTCTCGACCCAGCTCCCTAGTCTGTCACCTCTCCGCTAGCTAATCTCCACTCCTCCTACAACTACCGTCTCGTGTCTCATCACTATCATGTCTATCTCTCTGTTGACTCCAGTGTGGACTATCATCTAGCTCTCACAACTCGACACCTGTGTCTGTCTCACCTCTCGTACCAGTGTGCCTCTATACACATCCCAGCCCTCCCATGCTCCACTCGCCATATACTACAGATATGCACTACCAGATCTACCACAAACCTCACGGCACTCATCACCCACAACACCATCGCTTTCCACACCCCAACAACACAAACAACCATAAGCAGGCCTGACGCCCCTTCTATCATCTCCTGTCACCACTCCCTCTCACTCCTACAGTGTGTGTCCTGTATATTACGCCATCTGTAAACAACTATCCTCTACATTATAAGTCATCTTGTTCATACCGTCTTCCGCCACGTCAGTCCTTCGCTGTCTAAAACGTATGCGTGTATAATAGAGAGATACACCTAGAGTACCACACTACTCCGGTGTGTTCCTGCTCCTACCTCAGTGTATAGATCCTGACAAGTATCACTATCTATATGTACATCATACTGTATATTGCCTCTCATGAATCGTGTTGATGTACCATGTCTCACTAAAATCCACATCACCACTATCTCTAATACACGCATCACTGCCGCTGTCTCAACCAGAGACGTCCAACGCTATCTCCACATAACATAAACGGTCTAAGACACAAACCCCTACTACTATAATTATCACACATTGGCTCCAAGACGTATCTCTTCTCGTCACTATCCTCCAACTTCTCTTGTACCATCCTCGTCTATCCATTGTCCACTGCCAACCTCTCTCTCTACTCTCTCCTGCCCGAAAGTGACTGTAGACTCAATCATGAACCGTCTATCAATCACTCTCATGAACTATACTATAGATATCAGTGGTGTATGACTCTCAATCCTCATCTATCAACAACTTCTCTCTCGACACCTGTGAAACTCAACACTCTCCCGAGTCAAATACACCCAAGTGGCTGCATAATAACTCTCACTAAGATAGTCACTTATGACTATGTCGTCCGCATCCAACTCTACAACACCCCATCCCACTGTCTATGTTCACTGTGCACACATTACCCCCACACCCTTTAGTTAACACACACACAGACCTCACAATCCATCCTCCTCTGCTCTCAACCATCACATCACATCTACTCTTCTCTGCACCAGAGACTCTAGTTCACCTAGACTCTACCATCAGTGCCACAACACCCCATCTTCTCCTCTAACACAACATCTGAATATCGCCTATAAGTAAGTTCCTCACACCCACTATCCCAACTCTCTCACTCTCTCCATACATCACAGAGACACACCCCTCCTCATCAATAGTTTCCATACAAGATCATACACCATGTACACCTCTCTAATTATTACAGTGTGTACAAGTGCACTGTCTTATCTGTGTCACGCTCACAGTCTCCACACTGTGCTCTCAAATCTACCGAGTCTTCTCACATCGACACTCACCCTCACTGACAGTTAGCACACCACCACATCCTGTCGCTCTGTCCCTCCACTCACCACCTATCATGATGTTAATCATAATACTTCATACACAAAATCCACCTCAAAATTCAGGATCACATTCCCTCCCTACCTACCACAATCAAAACCCCCTTCACACTCTCTCACATCTATCCCCCTACCAAACATACTCTCATGTGTCTCCCCATATTCACCCTATCTGAATCTACACTGCAGATGAATATATCATAAAAGTCAACACTCATATGACATATGATAAGTACATCATAACCCCTAATACCCCCTTCTCACACCCAGACCCCCGTGACTCTATTGAACACTGTCTGCACTCATCTCACCGTCTGTCTACACATCCTGTAACACTCGCCAACTCGTCCCACATGTATCTCTATGTGTAAAAGATCTCACAAACCATCCTAAGAATCACACTATACTCTCTCATCTTGATATGTCCGTCGTGTAGTCAGACATCTCTCGCTCGCCACTCATTCTCACACCCCTTCATCCTCACACCCACTATTGATAGAAGTCACCGACACTTTCACCCCCCCTAATCGTTCTTACACCTAGAGTCAAGTGAGAGACATATACAGATGTGAGAATATATACATTTATAAATTTAAAACCTTCTAAAACCACTCTCTCACCCGCTCCCGTGCCTCCACATCCCATGTGAATAGTGTCCAATACTCTTGTCCTCATCTAATCGCCCACTATGATGTGATCAAACTCCCATACTCACATAACTATAACACCTCAAAGACACACACATACTCACTGACAGGACTCTGTCATCATGTGTCTATGACACTCTACAGTGCATCCTGTTCTAGGAAGTACCAATCTCATCATAATCTCACCACACTCCGTTTACACACTACACAGTCTCTCCTCCACCTATCACTCACCTCCACCAACACTGACCCACCTGTACATCTCACACTCTCACTCTACTTATTGTCACTAGCTCCATATCACCTCTACGCCGCGCCGTGCCCCCCCTACCACACCACACCCACTCGTCCCTATTAAATATATCTCCACCACTGGCACCCAATAACCCCACACTGTCACCCACTATCACCTCCATAGTAATTGAGACAATGCTATCTGCACTACTCCCTGCTCTCAACCCACTACACTTCACCTCGCCCTAGTACCTGTCACCGCTGTCCACTGATAACAAGTCTAGACTGCCCAACAATCCACCACACAAAGTATGTACCACTACTCTTAGCTACTACCACCCCCAAGTTAACACCCCTCACTTAAGATCACAAGTCATACTAGTCTATCACACACACCTATGTCTCTCTCTCCATAGACATCCAAACTACACTCATCTCCTCACACACACATATAAGACCACCCACTAAAAACCCCCAACACCAACAGTGTACTCCTACAGACCACTCTCCTCATATAGTGTGATATAAAATACTAGACTCCATCCTCCCACAACCTCACTTCTCATCATAATGTGTCTCCTCATAAATGATACTGTCATCTGTCTATACACCTGATCGCCCACCCCCCCCCCCCACACAACCCACTGTCATCTCGCATCACATGCCAACTACTCTTAATATATCATACTCGTACACTCTCCTCCCACCCCTACACCCAAATACTATCTAACACACCCTAATAACTATATCCCCCACCTGATCGTCAAAACACTATATACCACCTACCACCCCCAAACACCAACTCCCAAACCACAATACGCCCCACTACAAGTAACACTGTCAGTTACAATCATCTGTGAGACAGATCAGATCTGTATCATAATGTCACACTACTCTATGAGAATTGAAGTGTGTCTACACCCCAGTATTCACCATAAGTACCACCCCTGGTGAGACATAGAATACCATCTCTTGTCTCTCTCACTCCACTCCAAGTAACTATGATACTAGTGTCACCACACCACCCTATGTACTCTCAACATACTCTGAAACTCCCTTGTTGAATACCCTACAACGTGTGTCACCCCACACTGACATGTATACCCACAGAACCCAGAGATCAATATGTCCTCCTCTACAAACATACCATGACTACACATAAGACTAGTACGTGATCTAATCAACAGCTTCTCTCCTGATCTCACTGACCCAACCCATGTGACTAGATGACACCATGTATCTCACACTATCCTAAACGTGCACGTGCTCAACTACCTGTGATGTGTCCACTCTCGAGAACACATACCGCTACTTACCATTCCCTCAGAGATCACACCCTACGTGCCTCGTCTGTCTATTGAACCCACATACAACGACTGGGTCTGATGTCAGAAACACAGAGGTTCATACACCTCAACCTATACACACTACTGTCCCCCCTCCCATCAATCCCTGGTGTCACTGACACATCTCCTAAACGTTGACTCCCCTGACGTACTGTCCTCGTTGTGCCATCTTCCTTATATAAACTAAATAATACATTGAATAGTACCACTCCTATTCCCTGCCTTCTCTCACTCCCTCACACACCACTGTGCACCTCTCTGTGTGTGACTCGTCCTCTCTCGATAGCTACACCACCTACGTGTACGCACAACTGTGTCCCCGCATAACCTCCATCACGCCATGACTACACCACTCTGTCCACACTCTGCACGCTCCAGAGAAGAGATATATCTCAAAACCTCATCTAATCAACAAGTATCTATACCCATAATCATCCACACTTGCCATATTTAGACCTGACACTTGATCAACAAGTCCCTTCTCCTGATCACCATATCCACAATCTAGCTCTCTTCGTGTCGCTGGACCAATACCCAAAACCACTTGACTCTCTCACTGCTGTGCTCCTCACACACACTCATACACTTATGTGTGCGTCTCCATTACAACCACCCTGTGTGTGTGTGTGTGGTGTGTGTCTGTGTGTGTGTGCCTATGAGATGTTGAATATGACCTCATCCATCTCCTGTGTGTCTAGCACTAACATGATATAGTCCAGAATACACAGTGTGAATACCTCATTACTCAACACTCTGAATGCCTGCCGTCGTGTTGATCATAGAGTGACCATGTCCGTACCACCCTCTACATACTACTCCCTATAGATAGACCGCCTCGTTAAGTATCACACACCTCATCAGACATGTGTCGTGTGTGCCGATCACCCTACAGTGTCATCCAATCATAAGTCTCGTCTAACCTAAAAGTAAATCATCATAGTATCTTCACGCTCTCAGTAACATCTCGTGTGATTATCCCTTTTACTCAACCACCAACCCCTATTATGATATATCCTCAAATACACGTTTATGTTCGAACCCTATGTCACTGCTCACAATCTTATCTCACTGTTAGATGCCTCTGCACGTAGGTGCATTCATGTAATCTTTCACATCTAGTGTTACGTCAGAGTAATCACCCCAAAATAGACTTTGCCTAATCTGCCATTCTACTGATCTGATACAGACAGATGCGTGTACAAGTTGCAACGATATAGGATCACTAAGATAGTCTCGTGTTCTACTCACAGCCTCATCCTCCTTGCGTCTATCACCTAAGTACAGACTGTAATGCCATGTCTGTGCTGACAGCCCTAATCAATGATCCTATCCCTGAGACTAAACTCACAATGTGCAAGATCTACACTGAGCATAGCGTAGATATGACATCTTACAACCACTGAATCTCATCAATGTGTTGCTCACACTACAGTATGTCTGTGTCCGTGCACTCCACCGTCAACATCACTCGTCCAATCACCATCTCCTACTAACACGTCTGTCAACAAACACCTGGTGACATGAGTGAAGTCGCTCGTCGTCTCCAACACTTCTATATTCTCCATAAATCACTAAGATACATAAACCCAGTACACATCTCTTACCTCCATCTAGTATCTATCACAGTCCACCCACCAATGACACAAATATCTCAGAGAATCACATTCCGCGCACCATCCGCTCTCTGCTGTCCCTAAATGTCACTATCTCTACCGTGCTCTGCCCATAACCCTACTCTACATCACTCTCACCAACCTGTCGCTTCCGCTCTACACCACTTGATGTGTGTACATAACAGAAATAAGAGTAGTGTTACTCTCATCTGTGATACGTACCTCTCCCCAATACTGCACTGTGTGCCCTCCTATCCTCACATCTAATCTATATCACTACCGACTCTCCAAGCCCTATATAGTCACACCTTCTAATAAACTCAACTCCATAGACTAGTCTCATACCTCTGTCCACGTACTGACTAAAACAAAAAAATGACTCTATCTCTGTGAAGAATACTCATGTCGTGTGTCATCCTACCTCTTTCGGAAAAGTGACTCAACTCTGTACTAACTCGAACTCTCTCTACTCACCCACTAACTCTGCTGTCACTCATTACTGAAACAATTACACCTCACTCACATCCCACTCACACCGCCAGACACACCACCCCTCCATTACCACATCCTATCCCTATGCACCCTCACAACCACGTCTGTCTCCTCTCCAATCTCCGCTGCTGTGTCTGAGTCTCCGTATGTCATAGTCGTCATTGAAGTAACCCAGTCTCTCCCCTCTACCAATAACACTCAAACCATCTCGTTGTGGTATTTGCGTCTCGTTGTGTTGTCATCATCCCTCTTCGCCGCACCCAATGTGAGACACACATATCCACATGTCAACCACTACAATGTCCTCACCGAACTAGAGACAGTATTCTCCTGTAGTGACTGTCACTGTGTCCATCTCCTATTTTCTTATTATTGTATGTGTGTGCTAAATGAATAAAAAACACAAATCAACAACATCGTCACCACACACTCACACTTGTCTCATCAAATATACTAAGATATCTACTAAACAAAGTAACCGATTCTCACTCAATAAGATGAAATTCTCTCACATCGTTACTCTGTGTCAGTCTAATCACTTAAGTGGACTCAGCGTCTCACTCAATCTACACCACTGTCTCTCACCACTCACTCCCTCAAACACCTGTCTGACCCCACTCATCCCCCCGCCGACTCCTCGCCCCCCAACCCGCGCCCATACCCACTCCCCCCTTCTACCCGCGCACTCCACTCCCCGCCCCCCCAGCCGCCCCCCCACACCTACACTTACCCCCCTGCATCACGACCTACCTCAACATACCACCTAACCCCCTCCCCTCCACCCACCCCAACCCTCTCCACCACCCCCACCCACCTCCTCCCCCCTCCCCTCCATCGACTCACCTCCCTCTTCCCTCCCCACCCCCCCCCCCCCCACTCTCTGTACACCCCACCCCCCAAGCCCCCACCCCCCTCCCCTACTACGGCTCCTCACACACGCCCCCAGCCTCCTCTCCTCTCCCAGCCCTATGAGCCACCCACCCCCCCCCACCCGCCCCCCACCCCCCCCGCCCTCGCCACTAGCCCCGCCACGCCTCCATCCCCTCCCATCAAGCCCCCCGAACCCCCCCCCCCGACTAACCCCCGCACATCCCCTCCACCCTCCCACACCCCCCGCACACTCTACGACCCCACCACCCCCCCACCCAACCCCACCCACCCCCCACACCCCCTCCCACCCCCACTCCCAACCGCCCTACCTCACCCTACATCCCACCCTCCCACCACCCACCCCCACCACCACCACCCCACAACCACCTCCCACCCACCACCCCCCACAACCCCCCACTACCCACCCTACCACCCCCCCTCCCACACTCCAACACTCCCCACCAAACCTCAACCACCAACCCCAACATCCCTATACACACCTACATACCCCCACCGCACACCCCTCCACCCCCCCCAACCACCCCCACCCACCCCACCCAACACACCCACCCACACACCCCCCCACCCACAACCCCCACACACCCCCTCCCACACCACTCACCCCCAACCACTACACCCACACTCCACAAACCCTACATCCCCACCCCACTACCCCCCCCCCCCCCCCCCCCCCCCACCCCCCCCCCCCCCACCCCCCCCCCCCCCCCACCCCCCACCCCCCCCCCCCCCCCCCACCCCCCCCTCCCCCCCCCCCACCCCCCCCCCCCCCCACCCCCCCCACCCCCCCCCCCCACCCCCCCCCCCCCCCCCCCCCCACCCCCCCCCCCCCCCCCCCCCCCCCACCCCCCCCCCCCCCCCCACCCCCCCACCCCCACCCCCCCCCCACCCACCCCCCCCCCCCACCCCCCCCACCCCCACCCCCCCCCCACCCCCCCCCACCCCACCCCCCACCCCCACCCCCCCCCCCCCCACCCCCCCCCACCCCCCCCCCACCCCCCCCCCCCACCCCCCCACCCCCACCCCCCCCCACACCCCCACCCCCCCCCCCCACCCCCCACCCCCCACCCCCACCCCCCCCCCCCCCCACCCCCCCCCACCCCCCCCCCCCACCCCCCCCACCCCCCACCCCCCCACCCCCCCCCCCCCCCACCCCCCCCACCCCCCCCACCCACCCCACCCCCACCCCCCCCCACCACCCACCCCCCCCCCCACCCACCCCCCCCCCCCACCCCCCCCACCCCCCCCACCCCCACCCCCCCCCCCCCACCCCCCCCCACCCCACCCCCCCCACCCCCACCCCCACCCCCCCCCCCACCCCCCCCCCCACCCCCCCACCCCCCACCCCCACCCCCCACCCCACCCCCCCCCCCCCCCCCCCCCCCCACCCCCCACCCCCCCCACCCCACCCCCCCACCCCCCCCCCCCCCCACCCCACCCCCCCCACCCCACCCCCCCCACCCCCCCCCCCCCCACCCCCCCCACCCCCACCCCCCCCCCCCCACCCCCCCCCCCCCCACCCCCCCCCCCCACCCCCACCCCCCCCACCCCCCCCCCACCCCCCCCCCCCCCCCACCCCCACCCCCCCCCCACCCCCCCCCACCCCCCCCCCACCCCCCCCCCCCCCCCCCCCACCCCCCACCCCCCCCCCCCCCACCCCCCCACCCCACCCCCCCCCCCCCCCCCACCCCCCCCCACACCCCCACCCCCCCCCCCCCCACCCCCCCCCACCCCCCCCCCCCCCACCCCCCCCCCCACCCCCCCACCCCCCCCCCCCCACCCCCCCACCCCCCCCCCCACCCCCCCCCCCCCCCACCCCCCCCCCCCCACCCACCCCCCCCCCACCCCACCACCCCACACCCCCCCCCCACCCACCCCCCCCACCACCCCCACCCCCCACCCCCCCACCCCCACCACACCACCCCCCACCCCCCCCACCCCACCCCCACACCCCCCCCACCCCCCCCCACCCCCCCCCCACCCCCCCACCCCCCACCCCCCACACCCCCCCCACCCCACCCCCCCCCCACCACCCCCCCCACCCCCACCACCCCCCCACCACCCACCCCCACCCCCCCACCCCACCCACCCCCCCCACCACCCCCACCCCACCCCCCCCACCACACCCCACCCCCCACCCCACCACCCCACCACCCACCCCCCCACCCCCCCCACCCCACCACCCCCCCACCACCCCACCCCCCCCCCACCCCACCCACCCCCCCACCCCCCCCACCACACCCCCCACCCCCACCCCCACCCCCCACCCCCCCACCCCCCCCCACCCCCCCCACACCCACCCCCCCCACCACCCCCACCCCCCACCCACCCCCCCACCCCCCCACCCCACCCACCCCACCCACACAACCCCACCCACCACAACCCCACCCAACACCCACCAACCCACCACCCCAACACCCCACCCCACCCCACCCACCCCCAAACCACCCCACCCAACACCCCACACCCACCACACCCCACACCCCCACACAACACACCCCCACCCCACCCACACCCAACCAACCCACCCCCACAACCCACACCACACCCCAAACCACACACCCCCACACCCACCCCCCACAACCCCACCCCAACCCCACCCCCCACACAACCCCCACCACCCAACCCCACACCACCCCCCACACCACCCCCACACCCACCCACCCCAACCCACCAACCCCCACCCCACACCCACCCACCAACCCCAACACCCCCCACCCCACCACACCACACCCCACAACACCACCCACCCCACCCCCACACCACCCACCCCAACCACCCACACACCCCACCACCCACACACCACCACACCCCACCACAAACACCCCAACCAACCCCACAAACACCACCACCCCCACAACCCAACACCCACCAAACACACCCACACCACCAAACACCCCCCAATCCCCCACCCCCCCCCCACACACCCCACCACCCCACCCAACAACACTCCTCACCCACACACATACCCCCAACACACCACAAACCCCACCCCCACCAAACCCCCCCACCCAACCACCACCACCCACAACCTAACCACTCACCCACAACCCCACCCACCCCAACACACCCCACACCCCTCCAAACCACCACCCCACACAACCAAACCCCACACAACCCACCCACACAAAACACCTAACCACCCCACACACCAAACTACACCACACACCACACAACCCAACCACACCACAACCCACCACCCATACATACACCCACCAACACCACCACCCAAACCCACCCCCACTCCACACCCCCACAATAACCCAACCCATCCACTCTCTCAAACCCACCCACACTATCTCACATCATCCACCTCCAACAAACCACAATCATTCCCCCAAACACTCCACCAAACTCCCATACTAACACACCCTCCATCACCCCACCACAACCAACACTACCACCCCCATAACAAACAAATCTCCCATCCACAACAATACCATCTCAAACCAACCCACCCCCCCAAACCCAAAACACCCACAACACAACCACCTCCCAACCCCAAATCACCACTCCCTCACTCCTACCCACATCATCCCAACTACCAACACACACAATCAACACCTCCACACTATCTCCACACACTCCTCCAATACCCACCCAACACCTATAATACTAACATCCTCTCAATACACCACCCACCCACTCCCACTACACATCTCATACACCCCACCAAATCAACTTCTCCATCAGTCACATGATTATGAACGCGCTATCACCTATAAGTATTTTTCCACGCTACACAACCACCCAATGATAACTCTCCAGCCCCCAATACTCCCACACACCTACTCAACACCCCCCCTACCCCACCCAACCACACCCCCACCCACAACCCCCCCCCAAAAACAAAACCTCCCAGTACCACTCTCCTCTCCAGCCTAATAAATAACACCACACCAACCACATCCCTATCTCCTCCTCTTTGTAACTAAGGCTTATTTGTCCATCTACCTCTCTCACCTCCCAGTTCGACACAACTAGAAAAATGTCTGTCTACCCCCCACCCCACATCTTAAGCCCACACCCCCAAGACACTGTCCATCCTACACCACCCCAACTGAATACCTAAAAATATACTCAGAAATTCACACTGATCACACACCTCTATAAATCTATCTCCTAGACTACACTCACCTACACATCAGAAGTCAGTCTCAAATCACATCATACAACTCCCAGCAATCTTTAAGATAAAGAGACACAACTGCATCTAGTCTACTGTGTAGTGTCCACTGTAGAGTCTCCTACTGCTCATGATCCCTTCCTTACATCTACAAACCTAGATGACCCACCCGCCAGAATCAAGACACGCAGCACACACCACAACTAACCTATCTCTCTACCTCAGTACATGACCTCAGTACTCTGAAACCCTACTATCAATGTCATCCAAACTCCTACACTCCAATACACAAGAAACCTTCAATCTCATGTCTCTACAACATCCATAATCTAGTTCCAATCATTCTTGTCACGTTAAATCTGAACTCTCACTCCTTCCCTGCACCCTATTACCCTGAGACTACCATCCCCACTCAACACACAACACAACCCCCCAAACACACTCTCACAAAATCACACACATACTATGACACTCACTAGTCTGAACTTACCTCCCACATACCTAACACCTCCTCACCACACAGATATACCATCACAGGGACACTCAGCATATAACATGAGTCATACGTATCTCTGTCCACAGTCCAAAACTCACAACTGTCAGTAAGAACTCACATCATAGTGTACCACATACACGCATCTCATATCTACCCTCCTCACACCATACTAACCCTCACACCACAATTAGATCACTACCTAGAACACACACTCTATCCATCCACTCCCCTATCACACCCACCACTCTAACATTCCTTTCCCAAATCCTCCCCAGTAAACACATACAAGAATAAAACCCTGACTCTCCCCCCCTAATCTAAATCCGCTCTCATAACCCATATGATAATACTAAATCCCTTACAACAACTCCATCCCCTACAGCTCACCTGAGACAACTACCACTACCTACCACTCAACCTCACACATATGCTTGGTCCATGTCCACTCCCTGCTACCCCTATATAACATCAACATAATCTACCACTCTCAAACAGTCCACATCCTATAATCACCGTCAATAATCCTCTAACTCTCACCTACTACCTCTACCCTACACCTCTCTCTCACACAATCCCTCTGTACCACCCCCTTCTACTACTGTGTGACTCCACACACGCCTTCACTAGTGTACTAGATCCGAGACACTCTCACTCTTTCACTATCACTGTGTAAGTCTCCTCTCCCTATTACTATCTATTGCTCACATGAAACACACTCAACACCAATAACCAACCAAGACATACACAAGGCCATTATCCACAATCACTATCACCCTGTGTCAGCTCCCTCCTCAAATACCAAACTAAACACTCACATCATACACATATACTACTTGCCCATCTCGTTCTATAAACAATGAATTCTTGTGTTCACTACTGAGAGAGAGACCCACTAACTCCCTCCTGTGTCTTGAACCCACATATATACAATCTCACAACCACAACCATAACAAACTACTAATCACAACTATCATATCTCTCTCATACAACCCTACCATGGAAGAGACAAAGATAGACAGACTAAACATAGTCAAGGATGAGAACTATAACTCACCAACAATCCTCACTCCTCTCTAATGGAATCTCATGTGGTAACAGTCAGCAACAATTGTCTCCTTCGATCTTAGTCAGAGTCAGTCCTCACACACTCACATGATCTACACTACCCACAACCACACACTCCTCATACCTGTATCTATACACTCAGATACACACACAAACCTCTACCATATGTAGACACTCTCTCCTCCTTCCACACATCTACCACTCACTCATCCCCTATCTCTGACTACAGTCATACCACCATCCTACATACAGTCCAATAATACATCCCATTACACCAACTCTCACACAAATACCAAGACCCACAACAACCACCCCACAATAACCATTAAAGACCCTCTCTCACTAGATGTGTCACTCATTTAGACTCCCTGTCTCCTCTACCTCATCCACACCACCACTATAGATCATGTGAGCACAACCACAGTGTCTCAACAGAACACACCCCATTATCTAATATCCCACAAGAGTCCACATCTATATACCCCACCGTAACCACCACCCAAAACAACTACAAGTAACCTCACTGTCTCCCATCACCCACACCTATCACCAGCACACACCAATCATACAATTCACACTCACACACCTATCTACTCTCCCAATACCCTACCACCAACTATCCACCCCCCCTCATCTATATATACTAACCACTCTAAGAGATTCTCCGACAGACTCCCTCGAGACCCCTAACTCACTATCCCACACAGCAATCTATACACACCAGTACACATCCCACTCATCATCTTTCTAATGATCACTCCCATACACCATCACAAATAGACCAGTCTCTCCTCATCAGAGTGACTCCTATGAGACATACTATTAGTATATATAGTATATCCGCTCTCACTCTCCTCAACTCAACCCCTCATAACCTGATGTACTAGAGAATATACTACTCTATCTTCTCTGTCACTCCGCCCAGAGCCATACCCCACACATAACAAGTCAAAAACACACATCCAAGACCTAAACTATCTTAACCCCTGTCCTCCAGTAATACCACCCCCCCACCATGATCCTGTTCACCCTAACCTCACATCTCATAGTATACTCTCTCTATCATGCCAGTCTGTGCTCACATCCACCTGTACACACCATATCCACACTGTACACTCAACTCTCAGTAACTCTATCCCTTCTACTCCTACTGATCAGTGATCATCACCTTACTCACCACATCTCACTCCTCCTCTTCACGCACCAAAAGATATAGATGATGATATGTGAGCCCCCAGTCGAGAACCCCCCCTCTCTACTCACATCACAGTGACACATACACCTGTGACCTGTCATAGCCATTCCTAACTCATCAATCACTTTCGATAAACTCACATCTCCCCACCATCACTGTATGTGACTGATTACCTCACTCATAGCACTCCCATCTCATCAGAACGTATCTTCTCTGCTTCGCGGTGTGAGTCTCTGTCCATAGATACAATCTCTCACCTCAGTGTCCCATAAATCATTAGTGTGTCCCGTTGTGTGTCCACAGTGCCCTGCAATGTATTTCCTTAACACACAACAAATAAAGACAGTGATAATGTCTAAGACTGTACTGAACGCTCAACAAACTAATCCTGTCATCCACAGCCATCACTCACACCGATCGTTGTATCTCAACTGTGAGTGACTCATGCAGTATGTCTTAACAAGGAAACATATGTAGAGTCCTCATCTACTACACTCCCGTCATCGATAGATAGATCCGCATATCCTGTGCGTGGCTACTCATTTCTCATCGCATCCACATCTCCGCTGGACTATATCTCTGCCACGCACTCAGCTAGTAATCCGTCCATGTCACCACGTCTCCACTAATATGTGCCACCTGTGGTGCACGTTAATATCACAATCATGGCTCCATCTCCGCTCGCTCACTAACACAATCTGTGCAAATGAGATCGTCACCTCTACTGACACTCATCCTCTATATCAATGTGTTGTCTATATCGTGCACCATACACCAACAGAGAGACATACAGTTGTATATCTACTCAATCCTCTATTATGTCCATTGCCTGACCTTCGCTCATCGCGCTGCTCTCTCCTGCACAGTGAGTACTCTGTGTGTTCATTTGCCAAGACCTCTATACAACCTAGCGATATCTCTGATACAGATCGTGTCCCCTGTCACACACGTGTAGCGCAGTGATGCCCTCCTATCTACCCTTGTTACTCTGCTCAATACTCATCGTGATGATCAGTTGTAAGCCTATCGACGTGTCGCTTACACAAACACGTGAAGGCCTCAGCACTTGAGTACTTGAGAGAGCTAGGATATGATCATAGTGGCCTAGAGACGTGGAGTGGACGTGACCGAATTTAATATTAGAAGTGCTCGCTTCTATGTAGAGTCTATCGAAGGCTTGTACGCCACAGACGCGCATCCCCGAGATGCATATGTGACTTGTATCAATCAGTATATCTAGTTTGACGGATGCCACATCATGATTGTATTTCTATCATACACTGAGTATACATAACCGTATTGACACAATACACGATGTATGTCAGCAATAAACACGTACTGACTCTATCTAGATGCTCTCAGTGAGAGATGTATAAGTAACATTAGTAGTATACTAGTGTGAAATCGATATCGCACACGCACGCGCTGTCTACATGTAGAGGAGCGGTATGAATTGTTGTGGATGCGTTCGCGTATCTTGAGTGTATGGATAGAATGATGTCAGTCAGCCGAGGTATGAAGCCAAATATTTGCTGTGGATACATCTGAGATGTTGTGTAACGCGTGCGAGTAGTCAGGTCCGCCGGCCAAGTCGGAGCAATATATTCTAGCGCAATAAGAGTAATGATGACTGACATGCCGAGAGATAAAGTGTCATCTAGTCTGTGTGATATATAAAGTGAATCTAAAAGTTAGAGAGCCTCTAGCTGCAAACTGTGTGTAGACAGCCACTCGCGCATGCCCCACATGCAACGCCACCCGCGTATATCTACCAGGGTCGACTCTAGAACATCGTCGCGAGGCGCTAGTGCGACTCTGAGAGCTCCCTGCACCATAGGTGTCAGTCTGGTAGCTTGCGCTAGTCTAAGTGCATGTGTCTCTTGGACGCTGTACTCGATGTGTGCTCGCATCAATGTCGTGGTTTGTATGAATAAGCATTCGCGAATCACGAGTGAGATACCGCATGACCCAGCAAGCGCATGACAGACACCACCACCGGTGATGTTTCGAACTTTAGTCATCTCCCACGCGAGAAATATAGATATAGATGATAGAGGAGACGTTGCGACTCTCACGTCTCTCCCAGGAAGAATAAATTTAAAATAAAATTCCTTCAAGTATATCTTGAACAAGAAACTACGATGAATAAATTTATGAACAAGAAATAAATTTTCTGAAAAACATACGAATGTAGTACGAAAGTGTACTGAGTAAAAACAAAACAAATAATTCAAAGAAGAAGTAAGAGTAGTAGTAGTAGTTTCAGTAGATATAAATGTTATAGTAAATTGATTTTCCTACTTTGAATAAATATACACATGTAGACAATGTTGCAGCATTTCTCATGTGTCGATACTTTGTTCCTTTGCTTAAAGAATAAAAGTCGTGAACTAAATGGTTACTTACAATGGAAAAATGAAATTTTTTTTGTTAAAAATGCTCCAAAATTAGAGTGGCACAACCAGTGGTCGGAAGTAGCGAAACTACTGTAGTAGCTACATTTTTTAGTAGTTTGTAGTGTAGGCACTACTTTTTAAAAAAAAGTAGAGTAGTGAGTAGCGCGATACAAAAAAATAGTAGTTTGTAGCGATTTCTGGAATCTACTTTTAAATTAAAAAAATAAATAAATAAATGAAAAAAAGAGAGAACGAAGGAAACAAAACAAGGCTTAATTGACTCTGACTGGTGCAAATCTTGCACGAGTACGGCAGTGAACGCAATGAGAAATAAGAAACATAAAAATATGCGCTGATTTTTAGGTACATCATTTGGCGAAATACATTCTATCTGTTTGATGTCATTGGTTTATTAGGCACAGGGGCGGCCCTAGCAGTATTGTCGCCCTGGACCAAATTTCAAAATGCCGCCCCTCTTCCCGATTTAAGTTTGAAAATAAAAACTGCTGATAAATACGAGCCAATAAATAAATGTTGTGAATTAAAAACAGCGTGACAAAGTAAACTTCTATATTCAGAGTAGGATTTGACCAAATTTGACCCTACTCTGCTTTAAAATGGGACCCCTTTTGTAGTCCGTGAAACTTATGATACAGAACCTCATGTTTCTTTTTCTCTTTTCTTTTAATGCTCCTTCTGGCTTTTTTCTTTCTCTTTTGTGTATGTGTGTATGCTTTTTCATAAACTTTTGAAGATGGATGGGCATGAAGAGAATGATGCAGTGACGACTTTAAATGGAGTATAAAATATGTGCAACTTCAGGGGGTTCGGGGGTTTCTCCCCCGAGAAAAAAATTGAAAAAGTTATCTAAAATTCTGCATTTTGAGGCCTTATGAGGAGTTATCAAGACTACAAACATATCAGGAGAAAAATATGCAAACAAAAACTTTTTAAAAATTTTACCTTCTTTTGCAAATTAAAATCAATCAAAATAGAAATTGCTCGTGCTTGTGATTCTGCAAGTCGTTGATATTAATCGACAGAGAAAAGAGCTTGGGAGGTGAAAAGAAAACACATTGTCTCTTACTCACATCGGCTTTCGGTATATAATTAATGTTTGATCGTCGCTCCAACCCACCGACTAACACAACACTGTACTAAATGTAACATGATCATTGATCATTCGGGAAAAAATGCATTAAATGATTTGAAAGAAATGGTGTAAAGACTTAGAAATCAGGAGAGTAACATCCCGAGAGTTCGGAAAATTAATGGTTCATTTCATACACATGATAAGAAATAAATTTGTAGCACTTTTCAAGGAGTTTTAAAGACATTTATTTTCAAAGACAAAAGAAAAACGGTATGTTAGGCACTTTCCAGCCGCTCTTGTCAGTATAGTTACATCAATTTGTTGTTATCTTTCAATTATCAAGAGTTCAGAGGTGTGAGTTGCAAAAAATAGTTTCGATTCAAGATAATTTTTCTTTCTGAGTAGGAGGACATTTTTAAAAATGATTTGGAAATATTAAAACATATTTGATCTTTCATAAAAACTTTTTAATGTTTGGCACTATAATTGAGCAAATACTGATCACGAGATGAGCCCTTTTAGAATTTTCAAAAACCCAGCAAAAAATAATGTGCGGAAAAGCTTTTAAAAATCAGCAGCAAATTTAACCATATTTGGAACACGCTTCGAAAAAATCTGCAAAATATTCGGAGAACTAAAATAACTTCAAAAAAAAAAAAAAAAATCTCATTTTCTGCGGATTATTTTGAGCTGGGAAAACCCTAAGGGGTTCCCAGAACCTATAGGCTGACGATTTCTGTGCTAGATCAAGCTCATATGCAGTGATTCCCATCAGTCAATATAATTTCCAAATATTTTATCACGTGTGCCCCGATGAGAGGACACTCTGGAGCCTCCTAAACACATTTCTTATTCGGCAAATTTTCACTGATTTGGATTCGGTAGAAATTATCGCTTCATTTGGTGAGTTGAGAATTTTTCTCCTCCCAAAACGCTATGTTCGGGGGCTCCACTGTTTCCTATCAACAATTTCAAAATTTTTACATGCTTAAAAAAAAACTGTCTAATGTAGTTAGTTTTTTTTTTCGTGTGTCCATTGATATTATAGTTTCTAAAGATACATTTATTTTAATAAGCAATGTTGCAAAGCCAAAAATGCTGTGTTGTGTTGAAGTTGATACATTTAATATTTAAATGACACACTTAAATATTCCTACATTCATACTTTTCAAGATTCCAAGTTACAAAAAGAATGATGTTTGTTAAATAGTTTTATGCATTTTCTTTTCTTAAACAAAAATTTATTTTAGGTATTCGAACCAAAATGCCGCCCCTAAGATTTACCGCCCCGGACAGGGGTCCGGAATGTCCGCCGCTAGGGCCGCCCCTGATTTGGCATCATAATTTTTATATTCCTTCAAATAATTTTCATGTTCCTAAATATTTCCTGGCAAGAAAAAAAACGAAGGTTGAATTCTTATAATTTTTCAACTTTTGAATCCTTTTTTTTTAATTGTGGTGAATATTCTTAAAAATTGTAAAAAAATCTAAAAAGCACAAATTTTAGCAAAAAAAAAAAAAAAGGAAAAGTAACGAATAAATTCAAAGACAATTTCTAGTTCTATTCTATATTCAAATGAGTTAACTTATTTAAACCACTTTTCGAATTTTTCGGTCGAACCTCCAAACGGTGTAGGCTTTTTATTTATTTATTTTTTAAAAAGTAGCGAAGTAGCGACTACAATTCAAAAGTAGTTTGTAGTCGCTACATTTAAAAAAAAGTAGTTGTAGTTAACTACATTTATAACAAACTAGTTGTAGTTGTAGTTCGCTACAAAATAAATGTAGTTTTTCCAACCACTGGGCACAACCACAGCCTCCCCCGATTTTTTTTTTTTTTTTTAATTTTATGCCTAGTGTGTAAGTATAATTTTTTAAACAATATTATGTAAATTATTTCAAATAAATTTGATAAAATTTTTAAATTATTTTGGGAAAATTAGGAAAATGAAAAAAAAAAATCTTTTCTCAGAAATCTCACAGTTGCTATTTCTAAAATCGGGATTGTAAAATGAAGCAAGAAAAGATGATGGTGAAATTGGTAATATTAAAAAAAAAAAAAAATCATCCCAATCCCTTAATCGGCTGGATTGATTAATCGACCGATTATCAACAGTCGATTAATCGGTAATCGGTAATCGGCCAATTTACTTATCGGTGCATCCCTAGCACGTACTTGCATTTTGAAATGTTAGGAGTTTCGTAAGACAGTAACATTTTTTTTCAAATGTACAAATTTAAATAGCTTTTCTGAAAAAAGCACGGTAGTTAAAAGTGACTATATTTTGGTAAAGATTATGTAAGCGTAGCTTCTTAATATTTATCGTGATTTTAAGAGATTGCATAATGTCGCTGAAATTGTGAAATTATCCCCGGAAAAGAAGCATGACGAAAATGGTGTCACAACACGCAAGAGCTATTTTGTGTAACGAGTTTTCTAGAATAGTTCTACAACCGTGTCGTGAAAAACTCTTGAGAGTAGAAAGAAAGGTATTTGTTCACATCCTATACACAAAAATAAATGTATTGAATCCGTTTTTTATTTCTTCCTTTCTATGTGTTACTATTGTAGTCAGGGCACCCGGAGCCTAAATTTTTGAGAAGGCGTAATAGAGAGGGGGGGGGGGATTCCCAATGTGTCGAATAGAATTCCAATTTTTGCCGAATGATAAAATACAGGTATGTGTGCGTTAGAAAGGGTATTCGGGCAGTTAAAAATTGCAATTATGACCCTAAATTTGCCGAATCGTCAAAGTTTGTCAAATGAGGGATTTTTGGGAGGTCACAGCGAAGCGAGCTCCCATGACTTCTCTTCCAGACGCTCCTGTTCTCAATTATAGCTCTAAAAATAGGATTTGCACAGCATTTTAGATATGCTTTTGCGATCTGAATGTTTTTCTGATTGATTCGTCCGTAAAGATTGTGCGTTCATCAATTAGGCCCGCCATTTCAAAATTTCTGCGGAGGATCAAAAGGTATAGACTTAATGCATATTCTTATTTTCTGGCATAAAACAAAAAAAAAAAAAAAAACTACGCCAACACCAAAGCCAAAGGTGGTCAATTGCCCCTCCTGGTCCTGATCCCCCTAAATGACGAGGCTTTCAATACTATGAGCATTTGTAGCGAAAAAGTGTGTCTTCTCGCTACAAGCTCTCTTTCTTTTTCACTCTTTTTCTCTCTCTGTCTTTTTTTATTTTTCAAGTCCTCTCTTTATTTATTTTCTCTTTTTTTGAGGGAGGGGGGAGAGATTTTGTAGCATTTGACGGTGATGCGTCATCGCTCTTGGGGATTATGAGCACACCTACTTAAATCTGTCGAAACTCAAAAATCAGATATCTCTCTAGACATTGAACTTCAAAAAAGGAAAAATGGTTGATATTTTCTACTAATAATTTAAATTGATTAATTCGCGGAAAAAATGATTACACCATTTTCAATTTCTATATCCGAAAGTAAAAAAAAATACTGGATCCCTCCAAAAACTTTTGAAATTTGAATGCTTTATGTGTTTTTACGTGCTAAATCCATTTTGCCCCATCTTGGAAAATATCAGTGTGTATATGTACTTCTGTGCAAGTGAATATTTTGCTGCGAGAGCTCTAACTCAAAAAATAAACTTAGAAAGAACCTTGAATAAAATGAAGTTCGGTGCTGATTAATTTTTAGTGTCAATAGCTCCAAGGGGTATGACGCAACAAACTTCCTTTTATCGATAAACGTGATTTATGTATATAATAACGCAGGGGTTTATCTTTCAAAGAGTTATGGCGCAAACATCTTAAATGCTAAAATAAGTAATCCAAGATCTAAGTATGTGAGCCCCGCCCAAAAGGGTAAAACACCCAATTTCAAACATCCCCCTCCTCCTCTTTAAAGTTTCTGTAGCGCCATATTTTGACTTCTGTATGATGAAGCTACCCGGCACCCTTGCAAAAAGTATTGCAAAATATCGTATAAAAATGAACCCTGATGGGGTAGTTGACGCTCCAAGAGGGATGGAATGCACAACACACACACACGTTTGTGTGTGTGCTCCCAAAAACATTTCAAGAATTCAATTAAAAAGTTGAGATCTGAACTAGTATCAGTGGCGCATCCACGGAGGAACTAAGAGGCTTAAGCCCCTCCCAGAAGTATGAAGACGAACCCCCTTGATAGAGACTCCCTGAGGAGACAATAAAATTACCTCTTTTGGCTTTAATGTTGGACATTTTCTGTGAGAGAGCCTCTTATCATCTGGTAATTACAAAAAGAAAAAAAAAAAAAAGGACTTCAAATTCGAAAAATTTTTGGAAGAGGGTCACTTTCGCTTTTTTTCTTCTCTGAATTAGCAAAGTTTTTGGCACATATTTCTGGCGGGGAACCACCATACCTCCCTCCTTTGTCTAACTTTGTCTAACTAACTTTTTTTCACTTTACTTGTCTGAGTTCCACATGAAACAGCCCTCCCAAGAAATACAGTGAACTCTCCCTTATACGCCGGCCCAAGGGACCAACAGAAAAAGGCGCATAAGTGAGAGAGACGTATAAGTGAACAGGCCTATTCAAAGGACTAAAACGCAACATAATTTCTAATGAAAGAATGGATAAGAATATTTCTATAGAAAATGGACATATTACCACGGTTTGGCAATTACTGTAATGTACCTACAATGATAAAGATGAAACAAAAATTGTAGCATACCTAATTACAAACTATAAAACGATGCATAATAGATAATTGTCTCTCTCCGAACTCTAGTTCATGCGGAAAAAATGCCTTCCGTGAGCAATAAAGGCGAAAGATTAAAGAGGAAAGTGAAGAAATATGCTTATTTTTTAAAGAAAATAAATTAAGTTTTTTACATTTTAGGGATAATTCGGCGCATAAGTGAAATATTTGTTTCGAGCGATGCATAAACGAATGATACCATCATTATTTTGCTATGAAATGTGCTGGGACCATTTTAAATCGTCGTATAAGTGAAAAAGGTGCATAAATGAGGCGGCGTATAAGTGAGAGTTCACTGTAATCCTGGTGCGTCGCTGAATGGAAAAAAATTGGTTTTGGTCTTGATATTGCAAAGTGGAGTGAAGCGCAATCAAAAGTTAGTTTCGGTAGGCTTGACTGCTGTAAGTACTAACTTAAGACTCAAAATAAAAATTGGTTTTCTTTTAAATGTACTCCGGTAAAAACTGTCCCGTGTTTTTTTTTTTTTTTTTTTTTTCGTATCAGTTGCTCCAAGGGAATGTGGCGCGATTATAGGGAGTTTTCGTTTTCTGTGTCTGTAAAACATTATTGTAAACATTCAGACAAAACTCCATTTACAGATGATTCACAGATAGTAGCTTAGATAAGGGTTTTTATGCTAACAGCTCCGCGTTTTTATGGTACTCTCTCGCAAACAGGTTTTCTTTGTTGTGGAAGATTTAACGCTAAACAACAGACAGACCAAGCCACTAAAAAAAATTTGCGATCCAAACAACGTTTTATCTTTCGCAGAATGGCAGCAAAGATCAAGTTTATCCTTTGCGGACGAAAATGAGTAACATCCTTAGTAGGAATTTGTTCGTTAGTTTTGTCCTCTGATTGCATTATTTAGAGCTAATTAGTGATTTATATCGTCGTTTGACAACTGTTAACATATTAAATCAATCTTTTTGTGCATTGTATTCAAATGGAACTCATGGATTTTGCATTTCAAAGTATGTTTTTAATAAATTTTATTTAAAAAATGACTTTAGCTAATTGCTTTTAAAATGTTATGAAAAGTTGCCTAAAAAATTATTACTAGCTTGATTTGTGTTTTTTTTTAAATTATTGCTTGTATTTTTCTGTCTTTTCTTCTTGCTTTCATTCTAAAATATCTCTTTCATTTAAAAATGTTAATGGAAATTTCATTGCATGAGATGGTTTATTTGCAAATATACATCCATGATCGAATATTCTTGGTGTTGCAATTAACCTTAGCCACATCCTTCCTTTAATTTTTCGCTTATTTAGATATGCATTGAATTTACACGATTTATTTTACAAATTATCGATCGTTTTGTTGTGTTACGTAAACACGTCATCTCGAACAAATTTATAGGTGATTAAACTTTCTGATCTAATGTTGGCGAGTGTTTTGGAAATAAATCCTATAGAATCGAATATTAAAAAAGTTATATATTGTGCTACACGTTTTGAATTTTCCCATTGTCTAGCTGAAGAACTCGCAACTATCAAAAATTATGTTTACATTGTAATAATAGTTTTAATTGAAAAAATAAGATTTTTGCATGATTTAAATTTATTGGTTTGCAATTGTTTTTAAAGATTGCATTTAGAATAGGACTGTTTGAGGCAAAATATTAGCGCTTCCTTGATTTGGTGTACCTGTATTATAACAAATTATAAAACCATCCAAAACTCTTTTCTTTTGTTTCTGTTACTCTAGTATATATATTACATTAAGTCTCATGAAAAAATGATATTTTTGATTTTAGGAATACATTAATAAATAAATAATTTTATGCCAGCCATATTTTTGAGATATCCTCTGTAAATGGAAATTAATTCATGGTTGCATCCACTTAATCCAGGTGACATTTCATGCACTTTCCGAATTTGTTAAGGTTAGAAAATTATCATTACTTTTTTTTTATTTTAGGCTTATCTTTCTCATACTTGCTCATTACAAACTTATTGCATTGAAGTTTGAAACCTATGAATTTAGAAATGGGTAATTTTTAAGTTTAAGAAATCCCTTATAAAATTTTAATCACATGTCGCTATGACAAGTTTGGTCTACGACATTGAAAGTTTTAAATGTGGTCAAATAACTGACATATTTAAAATATTTTTACTGTATTAAGTATGAAAAGTACAAAGTGCTAATATTATTCCTTTGTAAATACAATCTCAAAGCTAGTAGGGGTCGATTGACCCCCCCCCCCAAATGACAGGCCTTTTTCAATGTAAAATCTTACTGTTTTTTTTTTTTTTAATGTATCTTGCAATAAAATTTACTATTTGAGTTTTATTTTAAACCGGCAGGTTAATATCAATAAAACTTGGAAGGGAATCTCCTCTCCAAAACGTAAATTTAAGATTTCGAGTTTTAGCTCCATGTACAGACTGAATCCACCAAAATGGCCCTTTAGAAAATTCTGGTCCTGCTAGTACAGGATGGCTGAGCTTTATGTATTTCACTATTTTCAAAAATTCGAAATTGGGATGCAAAACTTTTTTTTAATTCAGAAAGTAGCACTCTTCTCCAAAAGGTTCGTCACACATGTGCCAGTGCCTATCCCTAGTTACTGAACTACTTAGTAATTTTTCTAGAAACATGAGAGAAGTGATGCATAATAACATAAGGTTTATATCTTTTGCAGCTTTGTTATTTTCTTATGAGCTGGTATGGGGCTGAATGAGTGGATGTTTGTGAGTTGTTCCATTGAGGCCCCAAGCTGGAACCTAATGAAGAAGCTTCAACCTTTCCTAGTTCGGAGGCCCTTGAGAACCTTTCGGATGTTCACAAAAACGGCATCCAAGATGAGATGACTGAGCAATCTGCCGCACAGTTTAGCAATTCTTCTACGCTTACAGGTTAGTTTGAATTACGTATGTTGAAAACTAAAATTGAATCGGTTGTTTCTAAATACAGTCTAGAAATAAGCTTTTGAATAAGCCTGTTTCCCTTAAAAAAATTCCATCAGGATTATAATATTTTAAACTGAAATGTATATATATTTAGGCTATATTTTGTTTTCAGTTATAAAGTGTTGCATTTGTAATAAAATAATTTAATGTAATGATTTAATTTTTTTTTTAAATTAGAAATTTTGATGTCTGGCTGGTTTTGTGAAATAAACTTTTCAATTATAGGGGTACTTTTAAATTGCTCTAATTGGAATTTATTAAAACGTAATGCCTAGCAGGAAGAATGAGTTTGCTCTTTTGAAATTAATTAACAGTTTTCTTTTCATATTAGAGACTTGTTTCTTGAAAAGTTGTACTGTTTGAAATAATTTCCTGCCCCAAAGTGAATTAAGTGAGACTTAACTGTTGTTGAAAAAACTATTCTTAGTAATGAAGAAAAGTAGGCTAGTTAATGGGACAGACAAACTTCTTGTTTTTTGATGACCTTTAGTTTTCATTTTAAAAATTTAATTTATAACATGCAAAATTAACTTAGTAAATATTTTATTTGCAAAAGGTTGTAAACTCAAAGATATATTATAAATGTGCTTAAATTTCCTTTGTACCAATAATAGTGAATTGAAAGTTTTTTCTGCAAGATAAAAAAAGAAAGGTGGAAACAGTTTTTATTGCAACTTAAGTTAAGTTATGTGTGCAAACTACTTAATTTTTTTCATTTAAAGACTTTAAAGAAACCTAAAATGCATTGCTACTATGATTGTATTCAGTGTTAGATTTACTATATCACAAATGTCTTATTGCAAGGCCCTCCCAGAAAATTGAAGGGACCCTCGCAAATGAAATGTATTTTCTTCTCAAAATCTTTATTTTAAGAATTATAGACAAAGGGGCCTCCAAAAACTCATTGCAACAGGCACTCAAACCTGTTAATGCCACTGATTGAATGTTATTTTTGAGCCTTTAGATTTTCATATTTTTTTGAATTTTACTAACTTTTTTTTTCCCTTTTAGATATTTGTTGTAGAGCAGATACAGCTGAAGTTGAATTAGTTAGTTTAATAGAAGAACACATTCCTCATTACAAGCTTAGAGCAGATACTTTGACTGAATTTTGCGGTATATTTGCTTTTGTATTACTTTGAACGATTAGTTTTCATGAAATGTCTTTTATGTCAGCTTTCCACTATAACAATTTTAATTACTTATGCATTATATTTTCAATCATGCATTTTAAATTAGTGTCTAATACATAACATAGCTGCTTTACATTAATATTGTTAATCAATTATGTGCATGAAGATAATTCTATAACTGATAAACATTTATGTCGGCAGTTATATTCATTTGATTATCCAAAAATATTTTTGAAATTATCTTTGTATGTATCATGTATAAGGCTAAAGATGTGCTTGCAGTACAGAAATGCATGGCTTTTTTTATGAAATAGCTCTCTAGCAGCATACGGATTACTCGTATTATAAAGAATAACAGCTCATTAGTTCAAGCAATTATACGCATTTGAAATATTCTGAAAATAATTGTTAAACTTTTAAAACTTTATTTCATTATTGTTCTGGTAAGTTTCTAAGCAATTATTGTTGCTTATGTGTAGTGCATATCTCGGTTTATAATGTAAACTTTTGGATGAGAAATTCTTATGTTCTTGCCAAAGAATTTTAGTTTTAATGAATTATATCCAAGGTTGCTGATTTCTCCTGTTTTCATTGGAAAAGAAAATGATAGCAGGGCTGCCAACTACTACACATTTAGCGTAGTAACTACGCATTCATCCAGCTTACTACGCACTATGCAAGGAGAAGCAAATTCTACGCATTCGTTAAATAATCATTAAAACTAATTATTATTATTATTATTATTATTATTATTTTTGTTCGTTGTATGTTGAATGTCCAGATGATGCTTTTTTGAGTTGATTCCAGTATAATTTGCATGGCATCTTCCGTTTAAAACTAATATCGAACAAGCGCCGTTACACAAGTCATCCACTCCACTCCTGAGGGCATCGATGACATAATCGGAGCGATGACGTCATCGGAGCTGTTTCGCTCACGATAGGAAGAACTGTGCGGCGCGCAACGTCTTCTTCATCCTGATTGGATAGTGAACTTAGATGCTGTTCTTTGAATACTTTGAATGAACTTTGGACTGATACTCGGAATGCTTAATGAATTGAAAAAAATAAGTATGGTTCGTAAGAATGAATCATGTTATTTGAAGGAATTTCCTGATGAACTAGCAGCTTAAGCAAAACGGGCAACCTTACATTGTTATTAAAACAATCTTCATAGATAAAATATTTGACTTTTTCTTTTCTTTATTTGATCCTGTTGTATTACTAAATTAAATAAAAAAAACGAAAGTCCGAATTTGGATTAAATATTTCTTTTGAAAATTTGTTTGCCAAGTTTTTCTGTGAATTTGCTGTCATTTGACAAATCTTCAGTTTGATTTGTTTTTAAAAAAACTCAGAACTGCAGAACAGTATAAAAAAATCAACATTATCTATTAATAATTTAAAAAATGAAATATCATTTTCCTGCAATTGTTTTATGTAAAGAATTTGTTTTGAAATTGGGATTTGTTTTCAAATTGTTTTATGTAAGTAGCAGATTTAAGCATATCGGTCTATAATGGTTGGGGAGGGGGGGTTGAACCGCGCTAGACTACACTTAAGCACTGGAAACTACACTTGTTTTTCCTTCTGACTACACATAGCTCCCTAATAAGGTTGGCAGCCCTGTGATAGACAAGATATAGAGAAATAAAATATGTATTCCTTAAAGTTGTAATGTGGTACTTTAATTAATTTCAAAAATATTAAAAGCAACTTCTTCTGAAATTAATTATGTTTTAGGTTACGAAAACGAAGATTGGTACATACAAACTCCTGCTTTAAGTCCTGATACTGATATTCCATTGAGTCCTGAAGTTGTTGAAGAGACTTTAAAATATTTTGGTAAGATTTGGCTTTATACCTATATTTGATCTTGATGCTTATATTTAATTCAAAGTTTTTTCCTTTGAGTTTGTACTTCACTAAATATTTATTAAAAATCAGGTTTGTGTGATATACATTCAAAAGTGCAAAAATATTTAATATGATTTGAGCCAAATACTACTTTAAAAGATTTTTTCTTTCAGAAGAAACTATTGGAATTGTTATACATTCTGCTTTTACTTGTAAAACCTATTTTTATAATGCTTTTATTGTATTTATTTTTTACCCTTTGATTTTATAATGTAGATTTTTTTTTTTTTTTTTTTGCTAAGTAGCTTTGATTTTTCGAGTGTTTTTATACGAGAGTACTTTAACACTTAGGTTTGGGTACTATACACTTTCCTATTAAAAAAAAAATCTAGTTGGTAATTTAATAAAACGTATTACTAACTATTTGAGGGAATGATCTTGAAATTGTTTTTAATTGCATATTAGTTTTTCTTTCATATAAAGCAGTTCATTTTGAAATATATATATATATATATATATATATATATATATATATATATATATATATATATATAATAAGTTCCTATAATAAATTAGAAGACATAAAATAATTTAGAGCCAAATTTAAATGTTGATTAACTCTAGAAAGACAGAAGGAGCCTGTGTGTCTCTCTCAGTTTGTTGTTTAATAAATTGAATATAGCAACTAACTGCATTTAATGGAACTGACATTTTATAATATGACCCTATTTGAACACTAATTTAATCATTTAAAATTAGCTTCATAGCAGTGTATTTATTGACCCTTGTATTTATGAAGGACAGACTACAGTGGCCCTAAGGTATTTTACTATGAAAGCAGAGAAAATTTTCTTTTCTTGAATTGTAGTGACATGAAAAATTGCTATTCACTCAAGTTTCACCTTTGCATTCTTTTTTTTTTCCAGTCGGGATTCCAAATGCTGAGTACCAACTACACATCAGGCAAACTATAGCCATTGTTCTTTGAAAGAGAAAACTAACTCTACATTTTTATTTCTTGAGATAACATTGCTAAATATTATTTTGAGCTCTGTTTTTATTGAGTCTTAGCAGAAAATGTGTTAGGCATGTCGATTCTCCCTGGAATTTTTTTTCGGATTAACTTAAAAAATCAGAAAACTTTCCCCTTCTTGGTGTACAGCAGTTTTTAGTCTTTCTAGTGTTAATAATAGAAAATTGGTAATGGTTGTATATGAAAGTCAGATTATTTATTAACTAATAATCTACATTGTTAAAGTTCAAGAATTGCAAAGTCATTTTATAGATGTGTTTCTTATTTGTAAAAAACGCTCTTTTATTTAATGCAAATAAAGTTTTTAGCTTTTGATGCTAACAGTAGTCAGTGAAGAAGTTTCTTCGCTGAATGCAACTTAGCACCTTAAGATTGCAGCTTCTCTGATTATTGTTGATTGGAATAAAAAATTAAAAATGTTTTCTGTAGTAAATGAAAGAATGTTTTTAACCTCAAAACAAGTATATAATTAATTTGTGATTTAAAATTGTGGATTTCATCATTTGTATTTCTTGTACTGAAATTATAATTTTCATTTCTTGAGGTTTGTTTTTCTGCCTAAAACATCTGGTTATGCACTAGTAATTGCAAGTTTTTATTCATTAAATGCTCATGATTGTGTTCTTTACTTTATATTTCATTAGAAGTTTGTTTAAAAGTGCATTCATTATTGCAGTGCTATGTGCTGATCGTCTCAGCCAGATGACCAAAACGTACAATGATATTGATGCAGTAACTCGATTATTGGAAGAAGTAAGTGCATATATATATATATATTTCAAAAGGGAGGCATTGTTTTCCATTGATTTATTGATTGAACTTTGGTTTAACTGCAGTATGTATTGACAAAATCATTAATTCTTTCATTTTGAACAGACATATTTAGTGGGATAAATTCCATGCATTGTTTTCTATTTGAAAAGTTAAAATTTTTATTCTTTTATTTTTTACACCTTTATTAGATTCATTAAGTTTGTTAGATACAGATATGAAAATCAGTATTCAAAAGGATTAAGAAACTTCTTTTGTATTTAATAGCTCAATAGCTAGACGGTATGTAGCACTAAAAATGGTTTATTTAGTGCATTTTTCAGTGCTAACTCCTTGGGTCACTGGCTTTGTGAAAAACTTTTAGGAATGACTGCCTTTCATTTTCATTTCAAATACAAAGACGCCAAAAAAGCTCATGTGAGTTTTAAAAAAACTTGTCATAACAGCTATTTCATCCCTTTTTTCAGCTGCATTGTTTTCTTCCAATCCTGCACATGACATTCAATTTTCAAGCCAAATACACTGATTGTTGTGCAACAAAAGCTTAACTTGAAGTTTTATGTACTGGTGTTTGCTGAATGGAAATGCATTTAGCCCCTCCCCCCCCCCAATCCCCGCATTTAACAGATTCGTTTAAATTTGTTTTAATGAAGGGAAGAAAGGCTTGTACACCTTATTTTTTAGACCTAAACTTTTTTTTTTGGGGAGGGGGGAGCTAACCAAATTAACATATAAAATTTTTTCTCTTACTTTGTACAATGGTTAAAGCACATTGTTTTTAACTTTGTTATACAATATTGAAATGCAAAGTCTGCTAAGCCTAGGTTCATCTACATTTAATCTCTCTAAAAATTGATTAAAAAAGATAATAAATAAACAAATCACACTTAAGATATTTATAGCTATCTATCAATTATTTAAAAAGGAAAAAAAATTGAAAAATTCCAATAATGAAGATAAAACAATGATAAGAGAACTGCCAATGAAAGTTATTTGTATATTCAAATAAAATAACATATTCCTTTCCAAAAAGTGCTGGAAAACTATGACCTTTTAAACATAAAGATTTGTACATATGGCATAGCTCTCATTAAATCTTTTTTTAAATCTAGATTTTCTAGTAATGTTCCGGTAATACCATTTTTTCTCAAAATGCTCCCATTTTTTACTTCCATACCAGAAATTAAAAATCACCTCCAAAATAATTGCTAACTTCAATAAAAAAAAAAATTAAATAAATTCAGTTTTTGATTTCTATTGATTCAAGTAATGGTTTACAATAAGTTGTAAACTTAGTTGCTATGTTCTTTGATAAATGAGCAAATTGGACTGTTCATGCAGTTTTGTGATAAACTCCTTGCATTGGTATTTTTTTTCTATCAGGTTGGAAGCAATGGAATTGTTTAAATGGTTATGATGAAATATCAGTTTGAAAAAAAACTGGTTAAATGGTTATTTGAACTATGCCTCAGTTTTGTTCTGCACTTAATAAAAAATTCATTATTGTGCAAATGTGTAGGGGAAGGGGGGGTCGGGGTAATTTGGGTATAAAAATGACCTACTTTTAACTTTCCACTCCTGTAATAAATTTGTACATACTTTTTTTTTTTTCTTTTTCTGGTTTCATCTTAGCATTGTGACTTTCTAGAATAGTTTTTTACAAATTTCAAGTTAATAGACCTTTTTTCCACATTAGTGGCAAACATAAGTTTCACTATACCCAAATTACCATGTGGCCCGTGGTTGGGAGAATTTGGGTGTAGTAATGGTTACAGACCAAAGCATGGTTTTAACAACTATTTTACTTACATGTTTCAAACTTATGTTGAATGTAGGTATAATATACATAAGTAGATAATATGAATACTAATTTTTATAAGTATTAAGCTAAATTTTAGGCAGAAAATACTGCAAAAATTGCACAAAATGACAATCAATTTATTGACGGGCAGTTGATTTTAGTTACATTTAAGAAAATTTGAAAAATCTTCCATTGTAGTCTGGAACAGGAAATACATCAGATATCTGTTCCCATGGGTGCAAGACCTTCCGTCTCAGGACGGATTTCCGTCTTGACAAAATCGTCAAGAAGATCGTCTTTCTGAATAAACGAACTGCAGGGGCATAATTCCTTTGATGGTGTTTATTCTTTTCAACCCCATCCATTCCCTTCTCTTTACTTCATCAATTATGACCTACAATTTTGTTTTTAGGATTTCATTTGAAAGATTCTAAGGAACCCCCCCAAAGGGGGGGGGGAATGCAAAAAAGTTCCTGAGCTTCATCTTTTTCTCTAGTATTACCAGACATCCCCTTCAATCACTTTTTTTAAGTATTCTCTTTTGAAAAAATTCTGTATTAGCTGCCTGAACCTCCTCTCCCATAACATCACCAAAGGGAGTTTAAAATTGTTTTTGGAACTTTTAAAAGAGGCCCTGAACGCTGTCCATTTCCCTGACATCAAACATAGCCTGCAATTTCATTTGTAATAAATTCAGTTTTGAGAAATTTTCGGGGAGACTAGTCTTTAACCCCCATTTCTTAACATTATCGAAGATCGTCTGGAATACCGATTTCGGAACTTCAATTTGCAAAAATTGCTTCGGAAGAGCGCCTCTTCCTCTAACGTCATCAAAAATTGCCCCACCTTATCTTAATTTCACTAAATACCGTCTCAAAATAGGTTTTTTGAACTAAAGTTTCGACAAATCCCCCCCCCCTCAATTACTAAACTTAAAACTGTGATCGTGCTGCTGAAAGATAAAATTTTGCACCCCCCCCCCCCCAGTTTAGACAATTTAATGAACAATTTAAAAAAAAATTTTGATTGTTTTTCTTGGGTATGCATGAGGGGGGATCTCAAATATTTTCCGTCTTGGAAGCATGGCCTAACTTGCACCCATGTTTGTTCCATGTTAGCCCATTCAATAACATCATTGACTGGGAAAATGAAAAGTTCACCGTCGCCTTTACATTTTCTTAGAAATTTTATGCAATAGCGTTCTGCAGTTTCCGGATCTTGAGCAATTATTTGCCCCCTGTATTCTTTTTGTGTTTTCCCGCATTCCCTTTGATATTAACAGATACCCATGATCCTACATGGTTTGTGGAAGGCTGGGAAAGGTCTTCATTTTTTTTCTTGAATCGACATATCTTTACGCTTTTTGTAGATTTCTTTTTAGGTAAACCAGGTTTAAATATCCAGGAAAAAATATCGTTATTAATGTTGCCAATACATTTTCAGCATAAATAAACTTTCGGTAGTGAGGATACACATAAATCCCTATTTTTGTAGTCCTTTAAAATAATCATTTGTCCTTCTGATTCGTAAAATGTAATGTATACCCAAATTACCCCATGTTCTTAAATCCTTAATTATATAAAAACTATTAATGATAAATGTTTCAATTCAATGACAGATTAAAGCAAACATATGTAATGTCTACATATCCAAATTTGGAAAACATAGAGTGGCTGGTTAATTAGCAGCACTGTTTGGAAGTAGTTGGTTTACATTGCATTGCCATCTCCGAAAAGCTGAAATTATTTTTTATCAATTCCAATAAGAGTGTTGGCAACATTTTTTCAGCATATACTGATAATTAAGGATGATTTTTATAACGGTGAATTTTTGTGATTGTATTAAATGATTAGTTTTTATTTTATTCAATAAAATGTAACTTATACCCAAATTATCCCCCCCCCTATAAAGAATTTATATGTAAATGAAACATACTTCAGAATTGATGCAATAATGCTATATATTTTCTTTATTTAGAAAGAAAGAGACCTGGAGCTCGCTGCACGAATTGGGCAATCCTTATTGGATCAAAATAAAGATTTGAGAGTAAGAAATGATCAACTTGAATTAGAACTGGCATCTTCAAATGAAGAGGTATTTTTTCTTTTTATCTAAAATTACTGATTAAAATTACTCTTATTTAATCTGCACCTCTGAATCTGGCCCACATCATAATGGAATTACCAGCAGCTTGGCTTTTTGAGAATATCTCTCTATTGTTAAGCAGATCATGCCAGTAATACTGCCAACCATCTGGACCATTCAGGTTGAATTTCTTTCATCACTGGATATCACGTGATACCAATCTTGTTTCCAGGACATCACTTCCTGTGCGAATTTCAATTTCTTTTCTTTGTGCTTTTTTAGTCAATTTCGTAGCCGCTTTCCTATTTACGTAAACTAAATTTCCGAACTTCTTAGAGGCTCTGTGAACTGTAGACTTTGATGTTAAAATGTTTTGTTGTTTGGCCAAAGTGAATAAGCTCTTATTTCTAGATTTTTAGCTCTTTACCATGGTCCTATTTTTGTCGGGATGTGGCTTTTCAGGGTTCCCACGGGCCCGAAAAAGGCCTTATAAAGGCCCGATTTTTGAGTTTGATTTTTAGGGCCCCTAAAAAGGCCATATATTTTATCAAAAGCCCTAAAAATGATTTAAAGCCCTATTTTTTTTTTTTTTTTTTTTTTTTTAAGAATTCTAAGTACGCATCTCGCTCCCTTCCATTTTTTCTCGATCGTCGTAACACAGCATGGAGATTCAAGGTCGCAGATCAAGGTGAGACTTATCGGGCTTTAGCCACACCTGTGGTGCGAGGGTGAGCTTTTATTGGGTATCGTTTTCGGTGACGTATACGTGGCTCCTGGCACAGCCATCTTAACACAAGTATTTAGAAGGCTGTGCTCCTGGTTGTAAAGAAAAAAGACACAAAAGAAAAGATAATAATAAATCTGCTGAACAGCTGAACTTGTTATTTTACGGACGTTCTTCTACGATTGTTGATAAGTAGTAGCGTGGGCCGATTTTGCACGGCGAGTTGAAATAGCGTGCATTTCTATTTTCTCTTCGTATCTTGTTTGCAGTGGTGCAAGTGCTGCGCGAATTGCGCCACGCTGCGCCAAATAAAGAATCTTGCGCCATCCTGCTCCCAAACGCACTTTTAGATCGAAATTGCACCTAACTGCGCCAAAACGGCCGTTTCTCTAGCGAATATCGCGAAAAAGTGGCATAACTTCTGCCTTTGTTAACGGTACGTTTTGACGGTTGCTATGGCGATATTCTGAACAGGTGCGTCGCGAAAAATATTCTCCTTATCTGAAATTTCAATCCTTTTGTATCTTGCAAAAATTTTGATATTTTTCACAATCCAAAATTATTTTGACACATGCTACCTCAGCTTAACTTATTTTATGTTTTATTTTGAGAAAAAAGTAATTTATTTTGGAAGCTTGTCAACATCTAGCATTTACGTCGCGGACGAAGCTTCCTCTGTTGAAGATTTCAATCCAAATGCATCTTGCAAACATTTTAATATTTTTGACAATTAACCGTTATTTTGACAATAGATACCTTCCATTAGCTAATTTTTGCTTATATTTTGATAACAAACAATTTATTTTTTCTATTTATATACCTATTAATTTTTCCAAGCTTGATTTTAATAAGCATTAGGTTCTCCATTGCTTCATTTTTTGGAAAACAATAAAAACAATCAAGCACATAATGTTTAATTATGATTTTGTACTGAAAGGCAGTATTTTGAAAAGTTGAATTTGTAAAATTATAATTTTAATAGCTTAAAATAGAATTTTCCATGCTACTAGCAGCAGTGCTCCCATTAGGTCATTAAAAGAAAGATAAAATATTGATGTGTTGTACAAAATTCAGAGATACTTTATGGCAGCACATAATTATCTCATTCATCAAATGTTTAGAAGTTCTAAAGTTTTGTAACCAGCACATATTTAAGGCAATAAAAGCAGAGAGACAAACAAATGAAATGTGAAGCAGTATACGATAGTTACACAAGAAGCTTAATCCAATCAAGAGTCATCAGATTTTTTATTAAATTTACCAAACCAACGACTAAAGTCAGCTGTCAAGAACAATGTCTTGTCTGAAATCGAGTTGCAAAATGGATGTCAGAAGATGCAGAGAAGTTATGAATGAGAAAGAGAAAGAACAGTAGAACAAAAAGAAACGAAGTTAAATGTTTAAATGAAGGTTTTTCAATTTTTAGCTCACAAAATCTAATTTTGCGCGATAAAACATAAAAAAACTTTAGTTTACTTTTCGAGCACAAAGGTAGTTAGTTCCTCAATTTTAAGGTAAAGCGCATTGTTAACAAAAGAATATCCAAATGTTATTGATAATTATGCAACAAAAAAACCAAAAAATAATAATTTTTCATATTGTCGTGGAAGTTTTAAACCAAACGTTTGCATTTCATATTTGACCACCACGAATGCGCTCCTAGGTGGATAGGATTTTTTTCTTTTATATAGGCCTAGAGTCTGCTTGTTAATCCTTGAATTTTATAAATTGAAATGTGTATCATATTGTACTACATTTAAATGGTTTAAAAGGAACTGCTACAATTTTATTTAAAATTTGTTCATAAAATTTTTGGCGTGAGTGTAGTAGCTGTATAGTACCCGTTGCTCATTTCTTAAGCTGTGTTAAAAATGTAAAATGATACATAACTGGTATTAAAATGTATATGGGAGTTGAAGCTTTACTGTTTATAGAAATGAATATATTGTGCAAGAACATAATAGTTATGTTCTTCGACTAACTGATAAACTTTTCCTTTAAAAGTTAGTTATTCAGCAGAAGTACGACTACATAACGTCAAGTAGCCCTATATATTCTGGAAAATGGGCCTGAAAAAGGCCATATAAAGGCCCTATTTTTTAATCTGCTGAGAGGGTGAGAACCCTGCTTTTGATGGGCGGCCAGATAATTTTTTACTACCATAAGCTTTTCTAAGTCGTAAAAAAGTTGTTTACAGCATTGTGCGATCTGTTTAAAAGCTCACCTATTTCTCTATTTGATTTTCCACACTTTTTAAATGTATCAACTTTTTCCTGCTCAACCAGCGAATGACCGCAACGACGACCCATTTTGTTTGATTACAATGTGACGTTCAAATACCTCCACATCTGCCAACATGATCTTACTCTAAGACTAAACAATGATATTTCTGAATTTTTTTTCTAAATAAACATGATTGAGACAAAATTTCTGAAGATGGACCTATCTTTTTCGAATGGTTTAAAAGTGAAAATTTGCATAAAATAAAAAGGAATTATTTATTTTTAAGAAATTTCATCAAAAAATAGTTATAACAATTGCAGATTAATTACCACTACCAAAAAAAGTGTTTCTTATTCTCAATTGAGTCAAAATTTTGAAAAATGCTGTTGGACCTATCATTTCGGTACACACTGTAAATTATTAAAAGAATTAAGAAAGTTATAGACCCTATTTTAGAGACAAAGAGTAATTGTACAGTAGAAAACAAAATCATGTTAGAGATTGGTTTGGGTACATGCTCTGTCTCAAATTGTTTTTAGTTATTTAAATACAAATTTTCCCCCCTTATAGGTTACTCAACTGAGGCATGACCTGTCTGTAAAGAATGGATTACTGCAAATTTACACACAAGACTTGGACACCGAATCAGATTCTGGTTCCCCAGTGTAAGCATGGAGTATTGTTTCATCTATTATGTCTAATATTTTAACTTGCCTGGTATTTGAAAAGTTCACTGCATGAAGTTCAGTTAATTTCATTTGTTGTGTTGGTGGAAAGTCCAAAAAAGAAGATAGTCACTCTCTACCAAACTATGAATATTGATGAATTCTTAAGCACCATGTTAATCAAGTAATGGAATTTTTCATGCAGAACTTCCAGACAGTAATCAAAATCATTATGAAAAATTTGACTTAAAATTGTAATTTTTTGATATAAACATTTTTTGTCTTTCTTTTTCATAAAAGCTTCATTTAAAAGAAATGAAATATAATTTTTTTCTTTTAAATTCAAGTTCCCAGTACTTAATTGGAAAGGTTTCATAAATTCAAGTAGACTTTCAACTTATTGTCAATTCATTCATTAACTACTTTTAGAATTAATCATTAATTTTCTTTCGTTTTTTTTAAATTTTGCAGTAAAGAAAGAGGATTTTCTGTTAATTGGGATGTACTCAACAAAAAAATTAGTTGTCTGCAGGAGGAAAATTCACAGCTTCGATCAGAAGTAAGTGCTAGTTGTGAAGTTTATTTTAAGATTTTTTTATTATTATTTAAGAGAAAGCGGATTAATATTAATTAATTTTTTTGAATGGAAACAGGCTATCTGTAGGACTGCGGATATCGAGGATGAAGAAAAGAAAGAAATGCAGCTGATATCAGATTGTGCTAGACAGCTTAGTGAGTTTATTTCAATGCTTCCTGACTTACAAAGTGTTTTTGTACTTCATGTTCCATGGTTCAATGTTCAATCTTTTTATGAAATTCTGTATTTATACTTTTATTTTCGTAATCTCTTTGTATAATACATTTTAATGAGTAAATACATGTTTTTCCCCCATTCTGTGTTTTCTTCCTGCCTGTTTTGTACATATATACTTAAATGTGTATGCACTCCCATCATATAACAATTATCTGATCTAAAGGTAATTAGACTTTATATCAAATCGGATTACATGTTAAATTACATTGCTTAAGAGCACTCATAGTTGTAAGATAGTCAGGTTGAGAAATGTGATTGATGTGAAATGTGTATTTGCCTAACCTATATGTAAAGAAATACTTAGACTTTTTCTTGCTTAAAATTATTTTTTTTAATATTTCCTATTTTTTTTCTATTGTATGTGACATAATGCATCATTTTTGTCAATCGTCTTTTTTATGCATGAAACTTGTGAGCAAATGGATTCAGTACTAAGCATTGTTAAATTTGCATGTATGTTCATTCATTCTCGTGTCCTTTATATTCAGAATTTTATAACTACATAATTTCTTTGTGAGTCTTATCTTGAAAAAATGAAATTGATTTATCTACATAACTTAATTTATATGCTGCAGAAGAACTGCGAAACAGCTAATTTGGTGTTGCCATCCTTGTTTGACATTCTGTTTTTCATTTATAAGTTTTCTTGACATGGAGGGGTCAAAAATTAGCAGTGCTCGATAGTGAACAGTTGCATTTTTAGTCCTATGAATAGTATCTTGAGAAGTACTAACAGCTAAGTTAATGAAAAAGGAAGTAGTTGATTTTTTTGAATTTGATTCATTGTTACCTTTTTGTAGCCCAAGTCAATAAACAGCTGGCATTTCTGCAAGAAGAGGTTGCTAAGAAGACTGAAGATAACATCCGTCAGCAAGAAGAAATAACTCAACTATTGTCTCAAATAGTTGATCTGCAAAGAAAATTACGCGATGTAAGTAAACATTAATGTAAAGCTGTGTTTTGTAAAACAAGGTCCTTTTTATTTTTCCTACAAAAAATATGTAGTTTAATAACTATTTGAATTTTTTACCTCAAAAAATGATCAATTGTGGTTTTTTAGTTAGTACTCTGATTGATATTCTGTATAAACCCTTCCCTTGCAATTAAAAATTTAATGTTGATTTTTTTTCTGAGGACATATTCAAAAGGGAATATTAAAAGCGAAAATAAATATTCTAAATGATTATTTATTATTATTATTTTGTAAAATAAATTTTTGCATTAGAAATCATAACCTTTTTCAAAAAATATTTTCTATAGCTGATCCAGTTTACAATTTTAAATTTGTCTCGCTTTAGATACTTCATAAAATAGAATTTGTAATATTACTATTAGACCTTTAAAAATTTCTTTTGAAACACAGTGTTCCTTTTTTCATAGGTCACCGCTGATAACGAATGTCTTTCTGCCAAGCTTGAAATTGCAGAAGAATGCCAGCACGAATTGTCTGAGGAGCTAATAGACATGAAAGAAAAGTATGGAGAACTCATGACTGCTTTTCAAGAGCTTCAAGCTGAAGCAAAGCAAGCACAAAGGAATCGGCTGCCCAGTGCAAATGCGTGGCAGGGCTTTGGCATGTACAATCCTTATGTCAATCCCGATTCCCTGGCCAATGAACTGGAACAATCATTGGGAAGAGATAGTGATGGCTACTCGTCCGATGAAAAACCGTAAGTTGAAGTTTGAAGTGCTTTTTGGAACAAATCTCTGAAAGACGTTGCAATTATAAATAGCATTCGAGCTTGAAAAATCATAGAATGGGATTCGAGCAGTGTTATAATTTGTAGGGGATGCCTTTGATTTTACAGTATTATTCTTTGTTTTTTAATTTATTTTTTTAATAGCGTGAAATACATCAAGTTGAACCAAACGTTAGCGCTAAGAGTAAAAATTAGATCTTTTACTTTCAAAACATGTCTGTTTTTTGTCTCAAGACAATGAGATTTACTCTCATTATTAAAAATAAACAGGTAAATAAATTAACAAAAATAAATAGTTTCGTCAAATTGTTATCAAATCCAATGATTTTCATTACAATTTTCAATAATGTAATTTGATTTCATTGAGTATAATTGTGTAAAAGTAATTAAATTGATATCACTGAATACACTTGTATTAAGTCTTGAGTCAAAAGTTCATAACATTTAGTAAAAATAGTAATTTACTTCAAACTTCAATAATTATTTGTAACATTTTATAGCCAAGCATACACCAGTTTCTCCAATTAAAAGACAGTTTTAAAAATTTTTATCAGATATCCAACATTCTGTATTATAAGTTTTTGATGAAAATTCTGCGTATGTAGTTTGCAGTTGCAAGTAGTTTTGGTACTAGAAATGAAAATATGAAAGGGAAGTAGAATTGTATACAGATAATATAGAACTTTCTTTTTATGTTTTTATGTGTCATATCAAATGATAAACAGGCTAATCAAAGATGTAGTCATGAAATAAATTATGTTCTCTTAAGTATCTTATGTTTATTATCATTATTTTTAACTTATTGACAGAGCTCATATAGCCTTGAAGTAGCTATAAACTTTATTTTATTCATTCATTTCAACAGGTTTTTTTCTAAGTCAATGGCCTTCAAACATAGTAATGAAATGATTTTTTTTTTTTTGGTTTTCCTTTAACTTTGAAGTTTTTGCTGATGGCTTGAATTATTATGTTTGTTTATGTTTGTACTTTCTCTCAGCCTACAATTATGAAAGAATAACAATTATATTTAAAAGATCTGAAAAGGATACATTGTTTGGTATAAGATAATAAAAGATTTAATCTGCATATTAAGTGATAAACAAATTAGGAAAGAAAAGACCATCTGTTTATTTTAACTTTGAAATTTGCATGCTCAAGAATCAGCTTGAAGTGGAAAAATTCTGTATAAAATAAAAGGTCACCAACTTCTTTAGCTTTCCTTATTGATTTCAGTCTGGATTTTGATGTATAACTCACTCTTCTAGACCTTTTTTTACTTTAAAATTGGAGAAGATAAAAAAAAAAAAAAATCTTAATTTAAAATTCTATGAAGAAAGAAATTGATAATAATTCATTATCAGTTACTTTCTTTATTAAAAAGACTTTGGTGATCATTTATTTATTTTATGTCAATGTTTTTTTATAAATATGTAACAATTTGGCTGCATTCATTAAATCTCTGAGAACTAATGCTTGAAAAAAAATCCGTTTAAAATACTTTCATATGTTTTATATTTATGCATATTATTTCATAATTTCAACATAGTTTCTTAACGTTAATTAATCATAATGAAAAAATCGTTTTAAACACTTTTTTAGCAGAAGTCACAGTCGTAAAGTGTTCAATACTGTTCGTTATGCCAATCATGGTTTCCCGCCAAGAAGCCGCTTCAGTTCCTCTCATTCACATTATACGATGAGTGGCTCCCATTCTCGCCCTGGGTTGACTTCAACCTGTTTCTCATCCCTCAGTCAATTATCATCCTTATCATCAGGTTTCAACGACCTTGCATCTGATTCAGAATCTGCATATGCGGAGAGCTACAGCACAGACGACGAGAATGTTGATACGTAAGTGATTTAGGTTTTTCTTCGCTGTACTTTTGCTGAAATTAACCGAACAATCTAAAATCTGCAAGAGCCTACAATTTGTGTTGAATTTCGGGTGTGAATGAGAAAACTTAAAAATTAAATATTTTGGAAATTATAGATGGTAATAAATATTGTAGCTGTCACATGTTTGAAAAAACGGATTAAGTTTAATTTGTTGACAAATTTTTTTTTAATGAAGATTATCATAAACAATAATACAAAAACAGTTGATGGATTTATTTATTTTTTTACTGGATGATCTTTTGTAAAACCTTTTATCAATCTGAGTTTGAATGAATGAATGAATGAAGTGAAAAGGGGGCGCTCCCAAGGCAGCGCAAGCACTGCGACCATAGGTCTATTGTACTATCCCCATTAGAACCCTACAAGAGCCCAATAGCTGAAATGAACTTAAGCAGATGTCTAACAGGAATGCTAGACAGTTCATAGGGATCTAAACAATGGTACCCCAAATGTTCAAACCTGTAAGCAGAATAAAAATCACATTCACACAGAACATGACCAGAACTTTCATCTGCCTCAAGGCAGCCTCTACAAGCTGGGTCATCAGTGATACCCAACAGGTTTAGGTGTCTATTAAGAGTACAGTGTCCAGTGAGAAGTCCAATAGACATCTTAATCTCTTTTCTGCTCAAACTAAGTAGCTCCCTGGACCTCAGCCAGGGTTGACGTTGGTTGAGAGCTTTAGCTTGCCTCTGTGAGTCAGACTGAAGCCACCTGGCATATGAGTCATTCATAAGCAGGTTTCTTATAGTATTCCTGACTTTGTTATAGGGCAACCCAATAGCAGGTTCAGGACCTACGAAAGGCATGTCAATCTGAGTTTAGAACTTTATTGCAAACTTTTGAATTTCTTATGTACGATCCATCATGCCTAGATTTAACACTCATCGTGGACATTGAAAAATGGAAACATGATAAATGCAAAAACTGGTCAATAAAAAATGTTGTAGAAACTATAAGAAGCAGCAAGATAAATCAACTGAAACATTTTTCAAAAAAAAAGTTTCTTTGTGTAGTTATTTTAAAAGTATTAGTACTTAATATGTGTATATGTATGAAATAGGTATTGCCGCAGAAGTTAAAAATCTGTATAACTCTTAATCTGAGCTTGTGCACATTTGATTTAGTAATTTTTGATTGCTTTGTAGTTATGTAAGGTTTGCAATAGCATTTTAATTTATTCTATTTTTAAATATTTTTGATTATGTATTGGAAAAACATGATAAAGAAATTTAAGAAAATAGGAGTACAATAAATTGTATTTAAAATTGTAGTATAAAAGGTAAAAATAAATATTTTAACTTTTTAAAATGTTCCTATTAATTAAAAATGTTCATTTTAAGTTCCTATTAATTATGACTTAACATAACAACAAAAAAAAAATCTTGCTTCAAAAATCATATCTTTTCTTTAATATTGAGTAAATGCTTGTACTACTTGCTTGAAAAGTTCTTTTGTTGTCTTGATATTTAAGTTCAGTGAAGATGAAGAAAAGTTAGTTCATTCACTCTCATTAGAAAGTAGCTGTTAAAGAAATGACACATTTTAAAATAAATTTAAAACTATTAATTATGCATTCAATCTGACATTTGGATCTTTAATGTATGAGCATCATAAATTTAAGATTTTTCTTTATATTTTAGATTTGTAAGTGGGAAAACTGAAAAAGTAAGGCCGAATCATCTAGATGTCGGACTGCACAGCTTAAGCAGTGGTTTTGGTACATGCACTGACATCAATAATGAACTAGACAAAAGTTCAGCGGATTCATCATGGGCTGCAAATTTCAAGAAAAGTTTGTATGGCCGCACAATTAAAAGATATCAATTTCCAGAGAAGTTACAAATAATTAAACCATTGGAAGGTATGAACTGCTCTAAAATTGCCTGATTTGTGTATTTATTTATTATTATTTTATCTATTTTTTTTTTTTTTGAGATTTTTTTTTCCAAAATATATTAATACATTTTTAAAAATATAAAACTGGACTTGTATGTGATAAAATTTGCGCTCAAAGTAATAGTTAGAGTTTATTTTATGCTAACTAATTTTCAAAAATTTATGGACCGTTACCTAAGTGTATGGCAGTTCAGACTTTTCTATAAATTCAGTTTAATGAATTTCAAAAATATTTTTCAAACTTACACAGGAATTTAATATTCTTTTTACGTATATTTTGCAAACTTAAATCTATGAATAGATTGCTCATTACAGTCTGAACATTCACTTTCCCTTGCTCTCATACATCAATTATTGGGGATTTGGACCTTACTAAATTTGTTAAATTTGGAGGAAAGCTATAAAAATAAACAGTAGGTAGTGTCTTAGAAATGGGTCATTCCGACGAAAATGGTACAAATCATGTCCGAGATTTTAGAATTTTTTAAAATCAATTTTAATGACTACCACCCATTAAGTGTATTTTTTATTGGTTCTCCATTTAATTTTGTGCTATCAAGCATCAATTGATTAGGTATAATCCATTTAGAAATGACGGAAAAAAAATTATCTTTGTCAGAAGAAGGAGAAAATGACGTGTCCCAACTTCAAATTGCTGGAATTTTAAATGTGATTTAAAATTAAACTGAAATGTAACAGCGAAATAAATTACACTGCACTGCACAAAAGATGTTTCTGACACCATTTCTGCAGATTATTACGCAAATGAAAAAAAATTTCCCCCAAAAACACTATTATTTATCCATGTCCCTAGATTTTCTATGTTTCGAATTGTCGACTCTGTTATATGCTTTTTGGAAATAAAATAAACAATTGTATTCAATATGATATATTTTTTAAAAATATAGGTAGTATAACTGCCATGATTAGCTTGCTACATTGAATTATGTAGTCAACAACCAGGGTGAGCCTAATTCTTTTCTTATGATAGTTAATTTGAACTGCTGGATGTCCACTCTGTTAAAGCCGATTTCATGATGAAAAAAATAGATTTTTTCTTGAAACTGCAGACAGACTTAGTTTTAGGCTGTTTATTCCACTTCATGCTTGTTCTCTGATTCTAACTTTTCTTTGTGATTATACAGATATTTTTAAAGGCTTATTTGTCCACTCTGTTATATGTCCACTCTGTTAAACAAAGTGATCAAAATATTTAAAATCCTTTCATAAATGAGTCATGTACTAGTTATTTACACTTCATTATACACGAATAAGTGGAAACTCAATAAAAAAAAAAGATGATTAGTTGGTGGAAATTATTTAAATTGATAATCTTAAGTAAAGAGTTTCAGACATGATTTGTACCATTTTCGTCGGAATGAGCCAAATGTACAAAGTTTGAGATTTTTTCTAGTATGATACTTTTCGAAGATAAAGAGACCATTCTTTAGTCAGAGATTGCTTGGATGGGTTTTTTAATTTTGTTTATATAATAAGCTAGCTGTAAATAGGCTGTAATTTTGGCAATAAATTGATATCACCGTTTTAGACAAAATGAGTTGCCCAAAATTAATTTTTTTCCCCAATTTGGGTGTTGGTAGTGGTGTGGACTAAATTTTATGACAAAAGTTTGAAAACTTTGATTACTTTTAATAACTGGGACATTGTTTCATTTGTTTATTCTTGTCCTTTTGTTTAAATAGATTAACTTTTAATTTAGTACAAATCTACAAATTGAGAATGTTATTTGAGAAGTTTTGGTAAAAATGTTACGTGAGAAATATTTTTGTAATTTCTGAAATTCATTTCATGTTTATGATTGTTAAAAATATAATATAAAAAATCATAAGAATATGAAAGACACTAATTTATCTTTTTATTATGAGAAACAAATCATTGGAATTATAATTTATGTATGGAAGTATATTATTAACTGCAACTTGGAAAAATTTCAGGATCCCAGACTTTGCATCATTGGCAGAGGCTAGCAACCCCGCACTTAGGTGGCATATTTGAGCATAGACCTGGCGTAAAAATAAAAGGAGAAGCAAAAATAAAAGAATTTGATGAAAGAGTTAGTCTTGGTGATTTTGAGGAAGATGAAGGTAGTCATAAATAACTTATCTCTCTTTTTTAATTAGATGATTGTTCAATTTTAAAATATGATTTGAAATGCTTTAAATTGAAGGACACCCCCCCCCCTGTCATTAATTTTTTTAGATTTTTCTTGTGTTCTGTAGCCAATTATGTATAGTCAAATCACATTCCCCAAATTTCAATGTATTGCTGTATTAAATGTATCAATAGTAACATTTAAATGATTTCGTTAAAATATTTGATGAAAATGTTTTTTGCTTCAAATAATATAATAAGTGGAATATAATCTGTATGAGAATTTTATATTCAAGAAAACATTAAACTTAAATTTTAAACCAAGATTAAAAAAAATAAAAAACTTGTGAAGTAAAATATGATTTCCTTTACAATTTAAGAAAGTAATATGATTTTGTTCAAAAGTTTTGCAAAGAACTGAAATGTAGGACAACATGAGGCAAAGTAAAATTAAGGATAAAGTGGAGTAGTAAATTATTTTACTGAGTTTGTACTTTCAACTTTTTGGTAATACTATAAATATGTTATTAAACATGTTGTTGATTATAGTCAGAAAATAGCTATTTCCAGAGATCAAGATGTATGATAGTGCCAGTTAATTTCAAAATTTCATGCTCATATTGCAATATGTTATCGTATTGGAATGTGGGCTATGTGAAATAGTTAAGACAACTTACCTTTTTCTAGATGAACTTTTTTTTTTTTTTTTGGAAATTACTGGACATAAAAAATAAGTATATATTTTGTACCAAAACTTGCAGTGAAACATTATTTTAAATTTTTGTCAGTAAATTTATACCTTTAAAAAGAGAGAGAGAGAGATTTTCCCAGTTACTAAGCAACAAAAGATTGAAGAAATTTGGTTGACTAACATAGGATAAAATGGTTCTCAAAATTTTCCCTTCACCTATTAATATATAGTGTTTTTTTTTTTTTTTTTTAATTGTTGCAATAGGCTGGATCAATATGGCGCTGGGTCAGCGTGAGTCAACTGTGTATATGTTTCCTAACCATTTTTGTAATGACTATATAAAAACATTTAAATTATGGGTCATTCCATATAAAGCCAAATGGGCCGTGCCGCACCATTTTTGATTTTGATCAAATTTGGTAGGTAATATGCACCAATATTCTATACTTCCAAACTGCTTTATTTTTTTCTCGAAAAAAATTTATTCTCGAGATATAGCCATTTTTTGCTCCGCCAATGAGTAAAATTCGGCATTTTAGATCTTTTTTCTAAGAGCTCTGGTAAATGTATTTAAAATGGTAGAAAGATCAAACATGACTTATTTTAAAGCTAAAAGAATGAACTTTGATTTGTTCATAAAAAGAAACGGCTTAAGTTAAGCCTAAATATAAATTTTCATGGGTCAATTCGCGGTTCAAAAAGTGCCGTTTTCGTCATTTCAAGCATGAAAAAGTGTATGAAGGACTGGCAGTGGGGTTCCATTTTTTTTTCTCTTGCACCCAAATATAGATACTAGAAGCACAGAAAAGAATAAGATGATCCAAGCAGTCCTTCAGTATGAAAAAATTGCTTAAGCTTGAGAAAAAATGAAAATTGGTATTTTTCACTCCCCAAAAGCGGCTTGTGGAACAGATAGTAAAAATTTACAAAGGTATGGAGTAAGAAGTTGTTACATGGCCCTTTAAAATGAAACAAAAACTGTCTTGTTATTCCAAGGCATTAGAGAGATATAAGCTTTTAAACTATGAGAAAAAATAAAAAATATCCTTTTTCACTCCCCAAAAACGGCCTGTGGAATAGGTAGTAAAAATTTGAAAATGTATGGAGCAAAAAGGTATTACATTAAACTTTAAAAGGAAACAAAAACTGTCTTGTTATTTCAAGGCATTAAAGAGATATAAGCCTTCTAAGTAAGATGATTATTATATAAAAAAAAAAACCTTAAACTTGAGAAAAAAAGATGGCTCTTTTCACTCCCCAAATATAGCCTGTGGAATGTGGAACACTTAGTAAAAATTTGCAAATGCATGGAGGAAGAAGGTGTTACATTGCCCTTTAAAACGACACAAAAACTATCTTGTTATTCCCAGGCATCAGAGAGATAAGGCCCTCTGAAGATTGAAAATTCATGCAAGATTGTTTTGGCATAAGTTAAAGCAATTATGAACATAAGTAAAGTCTTTTCATGCAAGAACTCTAAAAATATGTATGTTCAAGTATATAATTCAAAATATATCATAAAATGGTTGTAATTTATTTGTAATGTTGACACTTCGGAAAAAGTTGTACTTAAAACCAGTGATCCGAATGTCCACACATCAATTAAAATTGGTTTTAAAATTTAATTGCATGTCGCTAAGAAGCTTCTAGTTTTACATTTACATTTGAATGAAATTACAAAATTTTTTACAAAAGTCCTAAATTTCTACATAATTTTCGAAACAGCTACAACTAAAAGGGATTTTTGCTAATTGATTATTTGTTAGTTTATCTTCATAATATTTAGTTGTACATCCATTACGAATTAAAAGAAAACTGATAACAAAAACACTAAAAAAAGTTTTAAGTATAACTTTTTCAGATGTTTCTACGTCACACATAAATTAGACGTTTTATGATGTATTTTAAATTATATATTTAATGGAGATACACATTTTTTCTCTTGCAGTTCTTGCATAAAAAGACTACGTTAATAATTGCGTTAACTTACGCCAAAAAAAATTTTTTGCGTAAATTTTCAATTTTCAGAGGGTTATATCTCTTTTATGCCTGGGAATAACAAGACGGTTTTTGTGTCCTTTTAAAGTTCAAGGTAATATCTTCTTGCTCCATGCATTTGCAAATTCTTACTACCTGTTCCACAGGCCGTTTTTGGGGAGTGAAAAAGAATAGTTTTCATTTTTTCTCATAGCTTAAAAGCTTATATCTCATTAATGCCTTGGAATAACAAGACAGTTTTTGTTTCATTTTAAAGGGTAACGTAACACCTTCTTACTCCATGCATTTGTAAATTTTTACTACCTGTTCCACAGGCCGTTTTTGGGGAGTAAAAAATACCAATTTTCCTTTTTTCGCAAGTTTAAGCAATTTTTTCATAAGGAAGGACTACTGGTATCATCTTATTCTTGTCTATGCTTCTAGTATCTATAACTGGGTGCAAGAGAAAAAAAAATTGGAACCCCACTGCCAGTCCTTCATTCACTTTTTAGCCTACTTTTCCGTTAAAAATAAAAGAAAGACGAAAAAAGTATTAAAATTGGCTTAATGCATCTAAAAAATATCGCCAAGTCCAAAAAATATCGCCAAGTCCAAAAAATATCGCCAAGTTAAAAAAAATATCACCAAGTCCAAAAAATATCGCCAAGTTAAAAAAATATCGCTAAGTTAAAAAAAATATCGCCAAATCCAAAAAATATCGCCAAGTTAAGAAAATAAAAAGGTAAAATGAATATCGAAAAATTAAAAATTTGAAAGTAGGGTATTGAGATGGGGAATTTGTGTGTCGGTCTGTCGGTCGGTCTGTCTGTCTGTCCCCCCCTAATAACTTTTGAATGAATATTCGGATTTGGACAAACTTTTTTTTGTTGGAAAGATCTCGGCGAGTACAGCTCATTCCCATATTTGATTTTTCGATTTGAACAATTTTTGGTTCAACTTTGAGTCGTTCAAACAACCTGTCCCGCGATGCTAACTTTTTAGTTAACAGTCCGATTTGAACAAACTTTTTTTTGTTCGAAAGATCTTTTCAAGGATACTTCATTCCTGTATCTACATTTTCGATTTGAACAATTTTTCGTTCAACATTGAACCGTTCAAGCAACCTTTCCCCCCTAATAACTTTTGAATGAACATTCCGATTTGAACAAACTTTTTTTTGTTGGATAGATCTCGGCGATTACAACTCATTCCCATATTTGATTTTTCGATTTGAACAATTTTGGTTCAACATTGAACCGTTCAAGCAACCTTCCCCCCCCCCTAATAACTTTTGAATGAACATTCCGATTTGAACAAACTTTTTTTTGTTGGAAAGATTTCGGCGAGTACAACTCATTCCCATATTTGATTTTTCGATTTGAACAATTTTTGGTTCAACTTTGAACCGTTCAAACAACCTGTCCCGCGATGCTAACTTTTGAGTGAACAGTCCGATTTCAACAAACTTTTTTTTGTTCAAAAGATCTTATCAAGGATACTTCATTCCGGTATTTACATTTCCGATTTGAACAATTTTTCGTTCAACATTGAACCGCTCAAGCAAGCTGTCACCCCTAATAATTTTTTAGTGAACAGTCCGATTTAAATAAACTTTTTTTTTGTTCGAAGGATCTCAGCAAGGATACTTCATTACAGTATTTAAATTTTCAATTTGAACATTTTTTCGTTCAACATTGAACCGTTCAAGCAACCTTTCCCCACCTAATAACTTCTGAGTGAACCATCTGAATGGAATAAACTTTTTTTTGTTTGAAAGATCTCGGAGAGGTTCATTCCCTTATTTCGCTTTTTGGTTTGAACCATTTTTCGTTCAATATTGAACCGTTCAGAAAAAAAATTTAACATAAGCGCCTACGGGGAATTTAAGTTGAATGTTGATCCTGGAACTTAAAGTCAGATTTCCTTCAAACTAACTTTGTAAAAAAATGGTTTTGATAAATAATGTTTGTAAAGTACTTTTCTGAATAATCTTTTGTGAGGACTCTGATTCCGACTCCGACTCCACAAACATGGCGGAAATGCAGACTCGGAAAAAAATGACTGACTGTGCAGACGATTTTTTGTTTATTTATTCATTTGTGTTATTTTATTTATTACTATTATTATTTTTTTGGCAGACAATTTTTTTTTGTAACAAAAGTGTTTCATTCACGAGGGCATTTTATTCTTTATTTATATTTAACAACTGGCAACGGTTTAAAAGTGAAAATCGAGACATTTTATCGACGGACAAGTTTTTTTTCCTTTCTTTGATAAAATGTGTTTTGATGTACTTTGTACTTTTAATTTTTTTTTTTTTTGAAAACGATTGAGGAATTTTTCTACGGAAGAACTGTAACAGTTACATTCTTTAAAAAGTGCGACAAAACTTCATTTATTCATTTATTTACTTTTTATGTCTCTATTTCATCTGATGAGAGGGGTATATTTTGCTTTTAGAAATCAGCTTTAAGTGCTAAAAAGGTATGTTTGACATAATGTTTAGTCTCAGATGATCAAGAGAATAATGATCAGATGCTAGAATGCCGATGTCGATGTACGGGAAAGTAGGCTCGTTTAGTTCTTGACAGAACTTCTTGTTCATGCTTGAAATGACGAAAACGGCACTTTTTGAACCGCGAATTGACCAATGAAAATTTATATTTAGGCTTAACTTAAACCGTTTCTTTTTATGAACAAATCAAACTTCATTCTTTTTGCTTTAAAATAAGTCATGTTCGATCTTTCTACCATTTTAAATACATTTACCAGAGCTCTTAGAAAAAGATCTAAAATGCCGAATTTTACTCATTGGCAGAGCAAAAAAATGGCTATATCTCGAGAATAAAATTTTTTTGAGAAAAAAATACAACAGTTCGTAGGTACAGAATATTGGTGCATATTACCTTCCAAATACCATCAAAATCAAAAATGGTGCGGCAAGAAAATTTCTGAACATTTGATGATTTCATATAGAATGACCCTTATGTATTTTTACCTTTTACCTGCCGAAAAAAACTTATGAGATTCGTTCCCCAGAGCCACTAGTTTTCACGTATGCATGCAATTATGCAGTGTATCAGAAATATTCCCCTCTCCAATTTGCCCCCTTTTTTTAGCCTACTTTCCCGTTAAAAATAAAAGAAAGACGAAAAAAGTATTAAAAGTAGCTTAATGCATCTAAAAAATATCGCCAAGTCCAAAAAATATCGCCAAGTTAAAAAAATAAAGAGGTAAAATGAATATCGAAAAATTAAAAATTTGAAAGTAGGGTATTGAGATGGGGAATTTGTGTGTCGGTCTGTCGGTCTGTCTGTTCCCCCCTAATAACTTTTGAATGAACATTCCGATTTGGACGAACTTTTTTTTGTTGGAAAGATCTCGGCGAGTACAGCTCATTCCTATATTTGATTTTTTGATTTGAACAATTTTTGGTTCAAATTTGAGCCGTTCAAACAACCGGTCCCGCGATACTAACTTTTTAATGAACAGTCCGATTTGAACAAACTTTTTTTTGTTGGAAAGAACTTTTCAAGGGTACTTTATTCCTGTATTTACATTTCCGATTTGAACAATTTTTCGTTCAACATTGAACCGCTCAAGCAAGCTGTCACCCCTAATAACTTTTGAGTAAACAGTCCGAAAAAAAAAAATGACTGACTGTGCAGACGATTTTTTGTTTATTTATTCATTTGTTTTATTGAATTTATTATTATTATTATTATTTTTGGCAGACGATTTTTTTTTGTAACAAAAATGTTTCATTCACGAGAGCATTTTATTCTTTATTTATATTTAACAACTGGCAACGGATTAAAAGTGAAATTCGAGACATTTTATCAACGGACGAGTTTTTTTTTTTCTTTTTTTTTTCTTTCTTTGATAAAATGTGTTTTGATGTACTTTGTACTTTTAATTTTTTTTTTGAAAACAATTGAGGAATTTTTCTACGGAAGAACTGTAACAGTTACATTCTTTAAAAGGTGCGACAAAACTTTATTTATTCATTTATTTACTTTTTATGTGTCTATTTCATCTGATGAGAGGGGTATATTTTGCTTTTAGAAATCAGCTTCAAGTGCTAAAAAGGTATGTTTGACATAATTTTTAGTCTTAGATAATGAAGAGAATAATGATCAGATGCTAGAATGCCGATGTCGATGTACGGGAAAGTAGGCTCGTTTAGTTCTTGACAGAACTTCTTGTTTTAAATGAGTGAGCAAATTGGCAACAATGTAAGGAGATTCAATTGCATTCCAAAACCATATGGGTCTAGCTTTACTGATAGCAGTGCATTGCAGAGAAGCGTATATCGGAAAAGCATATTTATACACCGGCTGCAGTCAGCACATCGGCTTAGTGAAGCCAGGCGCAGATCTAGAGCTGGGGGGGGGGGAGGTAATGCCCCCCTTAACCCACCATATATAGCAAAAAAACGCATTTTTGAGGACTAAAAATCGGAAAAATGGAAAAATAATCCCATTTTTGCACAAAAATTGCATTTTGAGCCCCTTCTTTCCAAAAATGACTCCCTCCTTAACCAGAAGCTGCATCCACCCTCGAGTGAGCCATACATAAGTATGCCCGCAGCAGCATGGGAGCCCATAATGAGGGGCAAGAGGGGGCTCAAGCTCTCCCCCTTAGAAATCAGTACTTCCCTGCTTTTGGTACTGTTTTGTCATCAAAAATATAAAAGTATTTCTTATTCAACTATTAATGAATAGGTTTTTAAAAATGTCAAATTTTAATATCTCTAATCTGCAGTGAAATTGCTTTCAATGGAAAAAATATTCTGCTAAACCACATGGAAAATATCTGAGCCCCCCCCCTTCCCCCTTAAAGTTTCGCATATGAGCTCCCATGTGCAGCAGGTAATGAATATAAGAATTTCAATAAACTTAGTTTTGGCTATGGCATGCAATTTAATTTTTGAAAATGTCTTTTGAGCTATATTATATGATCATATTTTTTTTCCACCGCAGATTATGCCAATCCAGGAAAGAGTTTCATGAATACATCATCTGTATATACATTCACCACTTCTGCTTTCCAAAATCCCAATGATTTAACCAGCGTAACTCCAAGGTATGTATTTATCTTAGATGTTTCTGGTTTCTGTAAACATTATCCACTAATGCATTACTTATCATAATTAGTAGTATTTCTTAAAATCATGTTCTTTTAGTTTATAACTCAATTACTTCTTCACAGCATTCTGTTAAGAACTCAGATAAACTGTACCAAAATGTCTGTAGGTGCCAACTAAAATTTCACAGTAAGCTTTATCCATTTTTTGATGGTTGCTTAAATTCCCTGTTAAATAACCATACTAATAAGTGGCCTTTTGAATGTGATTTCTATCAATTATTTTAATTTAATTCTTTTTGAATTAACACATCGTTGTTCATGCTAATATTTCCCCCTCTGCATGTGGCACAGTTAAAGTTCATTACATATCCACATGAGACCCAATATCTTCTCTCTTTTAAAATTAATAAAATTTATGATCATCTTATTAAGATTTAAATGTAAGAAGAGCATGGTTTATCAAAATGTGTAATGAGAAACTTATTAGTTTCAAATAATGTTTACTCTTCAAAGTAAACAAAGAAAATTTGTGCATGAGGTAAAGTTGCTTATGCTTTGCAAATAAAAAAAATCTAAGCAACAAAGGAAAAAGTTTGTGAAAAGCTAGGGCGAAATTTTAGTCGCATGGGAAAGGAGTGTTGGTTTATTGTTTTATTTAACCAGCATCTGTCAAGGTTAACACTAACATCTCTTGCCGTAAAATAGATTGACATTTCTCCTATCATTTACTCTAGTTATCTTTCAATCAGCATTTTTGTCATGTGCACTTCATTACTTCTAGGTACTTTATTTCTAGAGTTATGTTAAATTCATTTCAAATTTACATGCTCGTATGAGAGTTATGTTGGTAGTGAACACTTCCAATCTTTGCAGAAATATATTAAATTTAACTTTAAATCTGCTAATCATAAAAATAAATCATAAAAACAAAAGAAAAACGGAAATGGAAGTTGATGTTTCAGCTTCACTTCCTTTTTTTTCTCATTTGATTCCCACAGATGTCTACAATATCAGTTGTAGAAGGTTTACTTCTAGGAATGAAAAACTGAGCTGAAGAAAATCTTTGTTTAATCAATGCATTGGTGTTAACAGCGAATGGGAAATGATGGATTTTATGTTTGAAAGAATTGTTTATTTTTAATCTTTTGCTACATTTTATACTGCAGAGCTTTTATTTAATATCTCATATGAGCATTTCTGAAATATTTTATGATAATAAACAACACAAATCTGCCACGTTTTGTACTCGCATCCGAAAGCTCATTTCTTCTTATTAAAAAAGAGACTCTTGTAACCCTGAAACACACATCTGTAAGTTTTTTACGATTTACTCATTTTGAAAATTGTTTTAATGCACAAAAAAAGGTAGTTTTAATGTTCTAAAATGTTTTGTCTATGCCAGAAAAGGCAGTAAACCACATGAAACAATTCCCTTGCTGCAGAAATAAGCTGGAATATTAATAAAGATCGCAAGGGTGAAAAAAGGACATATTTGTATACATACTATAATGACTACCTTTAGGTCCTCTTTTAACTGTTCTATCCTTAATCTTTGTTTCAGTATGAAGTGATTTTATAAAATGTTTGTCTGGAAGTACTTTTGCATTACCGTGTATTACCCTCTGTCCTTTCCTACATGTTACCTTTAACTTCATTTGTCTGTGTTGCTTGAGCTGTGCTTTTTATTAACTAAACAATTTTTAAATTTTGTAGTAGTATGTTAAAAGCCACTCACTGTTCAAGATATCAAAAACTAAATACAATATGTAATGTTTGTCTACTTTTTCTTAAGCTAAACATCAGTTGATTACTATAATGACATATTAGAAAGAGCTATGGAAGAATACCATTTGAACTGTCTTACTTGGCCAACAATAAAAGCAGAAGCAAATATAACAAATTTAAATCGCAAAAACTAGCAGAAAACTTCTGAAATGTTTCAGGGTTTCAAAAAACACCTTTTTTTTAATTCAGATAAATGTATGAGATAATATTCACACTAATTCAATTATAAACCACATTATACAAGACAGGAATTAAATACCTAGTTGAGCACATAGAGATGTGAGCAGGGCTGTCATTTCAAGTTATTCCAGGAGGGGGGGGGGGGGGGGGCAAAGGGTCCAAACATATTGCAATTTCATCAAAACATTGAAAATCACGTCCACTTATATGTAAATACATTGATTTCTTAAATCCGGGGGGTGTGTGGCAATTGACCCTCCCCCCTGACTTCCCAAATGATGGGCCTGGATATGAGCAACAGTAACCAAGGGTGAACCAATTGCCTTCTCAGGGTCCTTGTGGACTCTTGCCCCTGTTTAGAGATACTCCCCTAAAATGTCCACCACCTAGTAGGTGTTAGGGATGCCAGAGATCTGCTCTGAGGCAAAAGCCAAAATGATCAATTATGTTATAATGTTATAAACTATTCCAAAGAACTTATCATTGGATTTTCTTTATTAATTACGCCTAACATTAATTTAATATGGCTCAGATTATTCATAAAAAATTGCAAAATTACTGTTGGACTTTGTTGAAACATACTACAATAGACCTTTAAGATCAGTTTGTTGTAACCATTGGGTGCTGATCGGAAATGTAGTTCATCTTTGCTGTAATTCATGTTAAGCATGTTTTAATTGGCAAAAATCAGCTATTTTTCTCGCCTTGCCTAATATAAAAAAGTTATTAGCGTTTTCTTTGGTGTGCAAAGTAAGATCCACACTTAATGTATTGTTATTAGATATGCTAGAATTGATATTTGTACCAAAACTTGCTTTACTTCTATGCTTGCTTAGTAAGTTACGTGTTTCTAATCATAAAAATAAATATATTTGCTCAATATCTTTTTGAAAATCATTCTTTTGTCATACCATTTTGGTGCTAAAGTACATTTCACCTACATTGTTATCAAGGTATTTTACCTCAAATTTCTGCGTCAAATGTTTGGAATGAAGTATGTTGTTGTGTCTCATTACACAATAGCTTAGAGATAAAATATACCTAGCATATATAATTAGACAGCAATTGTGTTGAAAAATATTTTATTCAATACAAATAAATTCTCAGGTTTTCAAGGCCTTAAAATGTCACATGTCATGCTTTTTCCATAGTTATGTTAAAAAATGTCTTGTCCCATGCTTTATGTTACCTTTGTTTTCCCCTTTTCACCTTATAGCTATCCTTCTCTTCAACTGTCTACAAGGATTACTTCTCAACCCCCTTCCAATCTAAATAGTCCCCAGCAGAAAACAACTGTACCTCTCACTGGCCGAAGCTTGGCAAAACTCTTGGCTGAACGTGGAATTCACGCCATGGTACCATCAGCTCTCAGTCCCTCGATAAAGGTTAGCTCAGTGCTTTTGCGTTGCTGATTTTGTATTATTCGGTACATGTTATCTGTTTTTTGAATGACAGAAGTTTATTTTTTATTCTGTACAAGTGTATGATGGAGCAAGAACAGCCAAAAGAAAACAAAGAGAAAGTTGCCTTGTTCCATTGCACATTTCAATTTTATTTATGTGATTTCTTTTCTTTGTTTGTTTTACTGCATAATCTTTAATATTATTTTAAATTACAGCTAAAATTATCACTCTGAATTTTTGTTTTGTTCTCATCTTTATAATTTTTGTTAATAAGGTGTGTAATAGCTTAAATGAATTCTCTGGTTGTAATTTAATATCTGTGTTGTGATTTTATTCATACCAAGGGCACTAAGAAATATTTTTTGAGCTTTTGTGTGTGTGTGTGTATGTTTTGATCTAATTCAAAATTCAAATTGTACCCTACATTCCGTTTAATAATAAATCAATTTATTTGTGAAATAAGGCTGCAGTCATGGTTTATTGAAATTTGGGCCTTTATTCAATTATTCAGTTTGTTCCAGTTCACAGCATCATGACTTAGAAATTTTGCTTTTTGTAAGACTGGAACATGGATTTTGACACATGATTGCTGCTTTAACTCTGTCATTGAAGACAAATGCTTTAAGCTTTTGCTGAGTACACACTGGGAGTATAACACAAAAATTGAGAACCTGTGGCTTTAGAACATTTTTAAGTGTATGCACCAGTTACTTTTTTATTGTGCAAAAAAAAAAGAATAATGTTGGTAGCTATGTTTTAAAATCCACACACCTTATTTATTTTTGGACCACACCTTATTTATTTTTTTGTTCTCAATGGTGATTATGCAGCAACAAAGGTATTATTTGAGTATGGTTATGGTGCATTAGTGTTAACCTAAGATCTGTATGGTTAAAAGTAATATTTATGAAAGTTTTTTTTCTTTTTTTTTTCTTAATCTGTTTAATAATAGTAAATGTAAAACAATAACACTTATGGTTCTGCCCGTGTGTTGTTACAAATTCAATGTGGTATTTCAATTAAGAACTTGAATAAAGCTTCCTAACTTCTGGCATAGTATTTACACGACTTATTTGCTATCCTACCTATCCGACATACATTATCTCTTAATCCAAAAGCATTGTTAGTGTTCAATATAAGCTGATTTTGACTACATGAAATAAAACAGCTTGTTGTAGTCTGCTTTTCAAGTCTAGTTGCCTATAAGTATGAGCTATAATGTGTTTCTGTGTTCTTTAATTATTTTAGCTAGAAATTTATATGGAGGAGTATGTTTTAAGTGATTTTTGTAAATGGTTTGATAGCTTAGAATTATGAAATTTCTAGAATTCTTTAATTTGCTAAGTATGATGAGTCAAGTTCAAACTAGCAATATAGTCCAGCTCAAACTATTAAATAAAAGCAGCTTTTTGTGTGTGCATTTTTTATGTTTGTGTTGACATCAAATGGTGTTTATTCCTTATGAATGCAATCTGAAATTTATTTACAAGTTTATTAATGACTTGAATTTCAAAGAATGCTGACAGCATTAAATTATCATACAAATAAGATTGACATTGATAAAAATATATCATTAAATTGTCAGAAAATAGCTGTATGCATTGTAGGAAAAAAATTAAAATATCAACTAACAGCTGTTTCAATTATGCTTCATCGTTGTAAAGTGTAAAGCTGTGAGTGTACAAGGTAAATGTTCTAAAGTAGGATTAAAAGCAACTACTTTCAATTCTTTACTGTCAAATATAGTTCCATTCATTCTAAAAAAGTTTTATCCTCCACGCATTACTAGTTGAAAACAGATGCAGGTCAAGAAGGATCATGTGGGGAGGGGAGGATTCATACTGCCCTCCACCTAAGTGACCAAATATAGTCTAAAACTACATTTTGAAGATTTATATTTCGAAAAATTTACTCCAGATTCAATATTTCTGCTCAAATATTGCACTTAGACCCCCCCCCCCTTCTTACAATAATGATCCCCTCTAAACACAAGTTGGATCTGCCTTTGGTTGAGAGTTGAGAGAAATCAGATGGCAGGAATAACAGAAGAGCCTGCAGCTGCTCCATCTAGTAGATTAGCAATTAGCTTTAAATAATTATTCACATTTCATTTCGGAATAAATGCAGCACTGCTCTATTCCTCCTGATTTTACCCTATATAAATTTCTCACTGAGTGTTTGATACAATATTTTTTCCTTGAATTTCATTCTTAAAAAAATGAATGAATAAAATAAAATAAAACATACTTTTAATTTAAAATAATAATAATAATAATTGCATCAAACTCTTACTTTTCCAAAAAATATTAAAACATTCAGAAAAAAAGGAATATTGCTGCAGATATTGAACTTTCTTTTTAGTTTTTTAATGTTTCAGTATTAATGAATTTTTCTTTCAGTCCATATCTCCCCCTCCGACACCTGCTCCTTCGCCTGAAGGATCTCCACCATCAACGCCTTTGCCATTCAGTGCTGTCAGGATACCAGACTTAGTAGGCAGTGCTTCCATAGCCAAGGGCTTTCATCTGTTGAAGAAGCCTCGACGTTCCCGTTCCCAGCCACCTCCGAAGCGAAGGGAGCTTTCGGTTGGGCTTAATTTAGACTTGATGGAGCGTATTGAAGGAGTTGGACTCAAGACGCTCCTCCCTCTTGATGATAGCATAAAAATCAAAAAGACCTTGAGCAGTGAGACTCTGACAGATAGTGCTCCAGTCACAGTTTCCTCTATTCCCGAAATTTCTGCTGCAAGTAAACCTGTTTGTCAAACCGTGTTCTCTTCTTCGGCTTCCATAGCGAGCTCTTCTCGAGCCGACAGCGCTCCAAAAAGGTTCACGAGCCCGGAAAGCACTCTTGATAAGCCTTGGGGTTATGTTCCGACATCTGTTGCGTTCATGAAAAGTCCTGCTGCGATTGGTTTGACCCCCACGGTGGCTCCGCCTCTGTCTCGAATGCCGAATCCTGTTTTGCAGTTGAACAATCTTCGGAGTATGAGGCCTAACTGTCCGGATGTCGGTACAGTTGGTACAGTGAGGACATTGAGGAAAGGAGGTTATATTTGAACTTAACATGAAAAGCATTTAGAATGTGGATTTGAATTATATTTTGATTGGTGCAAAATTCTGGACAAAAAAGTTTCACATTTATATGTTTCTTAGCTAAGAATTTAGCTGTGTAGATTGAGTGCTAAGTATATCTTTTGTTGAAACTGAACTGTTTGATTAGGGAACATTTGTTTTAATAAATTTGTAAAATATATTTGTTATTTTGAGTATTTATTTTATTTTGGTAAAAAATCAGCCATAAACATATTTAAATTTGTTCTTTGTACCATAAAACGTTTCAAGAAATAATATTTTAAGCAGAAATTTTTTAAATATCTCTCATACACTTGTGCAGTTACTAAAGTATCGAAATTGAGCTTGTTAAGGATTGTCTTCTATCATTTAAGTTTTGAGATTTACAAGCAAATTAACTATTTTAATAATGAAAATCAATTTGCCGTCAAAATTGTAAATCCATTGAAATGGTAAATTCAGTTATATAAAATTGTACTTACTTGACTAATTTGCATAATTTTCATAAACAAATTGACATCCCTAAAATGAGGAGTCAAATAGCAAGTTATGTTTTGAAACTTTTATTCAAAAAATAGAAAAGGAATAATTTTAAAGCATTTTAGAAAATAGACTTGAATTTATCTTGGCAGTTTGAAAGAAATAAGAACTTCTTTAAAAAAAAATTCTGATAGAAATGAGTCGGGCAAAATATTTTAGAATTATAATTTGTCTTTTTGACTTTAAGTTCTGTGAAATATATCCTCTTCCTTAAATTATGTATTTTAACTCACTAACAGAAATGGCTTGTTCAGTGTATAACTGATACGATTATAACTTCTGTTCATTTAAGAACTGCTTTATTGTCTTTTTTTAGCTATTCATTTACTTTTAGGGGGAAGAAAAGAAAAATTTAAATGATAATAATCTCTTACATTTTTTTGAGGATTAAATATTACCTTAGATTTTTTTTATTTAAAAACACGCTGCTGATAGTTTAGAACTTCTGTTTCTGCATTCCCTTATTTTATAGGACCAAATCTAAGCTAAATGTACTTCCTTTTAATTTTAGGCAGGGATTCAAGTGAAACACCATTGCAATCGCTTCGAATTGCAATCGCTACTGGAAGTGAATTACATTATCATCAATTTAAACTTGGCACTGACGTCACTACAGGTGGAGCCAATAAGAGCTCACAAGAAGTCAGTGATCTCCTCTTATTCGCCAAGTAGGCTGTGACGTTTTATCTAGCTCGTTTTCCATGGGCAAACGCCACGCTGACGTTACAATATTTTTATCAAGAAACGTTCTAATGTAATTCATTTCCAGTAGTGATTGAATTTGCGATCGCCTGTTTCACTTGAATTCCTGCCTTAATTTGAGTTGAATGTTAAACATTCTTATTGAGTTTCAGCTCTTGTAATCAAAAATTTGCCAGCACTTGATGCATACTTTTACTGTACCATTACAACAATGTATTACACTTTTTTAAGTAAAATTTCTAAAATAGAGTTCAAATTTTAAAGTACGTAATAATTGAATTTTTTTTTTTTTTATTGTTGGCTTTTTGAAAAATTCATCGACAATTTTTTTAAAATGTACATTTTATTGATTTTCTAGTCAATATTGGAGGTATGAGCGTAAATTTTCAAGAACATGTTGAATCTATAGTATATCAAGTAATTGAAATCATAGCTGTTTTAAGTCTTTCTATTTGTTTCTTTTGTTAAAAAAATGTAAATTCATATAGGCTCAGGTATCAAGTAAGCCTGAGAACAAGAGTATAATCATCATATTTAAAGAGAAAAATATTTATTTCTTAAGTCAAAACAAATTTTTAATGTTGAAAATAAACCAGTAAAAGAAAGTTTTTAATCAACTAGTATTTTGTATTTTTAAGTTAATTATTATTGTTATTATTATTACTTTGAGGAAAAATACTCCAAAATGCTTTAGAATATCAGTGCTCTGTTTTAGCTTCGGTTTTTGTGTTGTGTTTACTTTATATTGCTTTTAAAAATTTAGTCAGTCTGTTTTTTAAATATTTTCTACACTCATGAAAAATTATTCATTAATTTATGGATGGCACTTAAATAGTTTTGTGTAATTATAAAAACATGAGTAAAACAATGCTTACACTTTTTATCCCAGTTAGTTTTGTTAACTGCTTTTTAACTTTTTGACTAATATGAAGGGTTATTAACGAAGTAAGTTTTGATCTGAGTTAAAAAAAAAACTCTAAATGTAATTTAATATCTTAACAACTGTTTAAAAAACAGTGCATTAGTATAGCATTATATTTAAAGAGACATGGATTTGTTTTTCGGTTTAAAAATAGTGTTAAAAATTTCGAAACTTTTCATTATTTTCACCTAAGTTTCACACACATTTAGTCATTTATGTTGATCTACACTTCATCTTAATGGTAACATTAAGAAACTTGGCATGCTAATGAAATTTCTTGAAACAATTTTGATACAACCTGAAATTTTGTTCATGAGAAAACCTTAAGATTCTAAAGAAATAACCTATGTTATTTGATACTAGAAGTATGAAAATTTAAATTATGTAATCAATTTAAATCTTTTTTTTTTTCTTGGAACTATTTATGTTTTAAATATTATAGGCAACGAATCGCAAAACTTGTGGTTTTGCATTTATGTATTTAAAACTCTTTGCACCCAGTATCCCACTGTTTAAAAGAGGTGATAGGAAGTAAAATGTTTACCTTTATACAGAAATAATGAGTGAGGAAACTAACATAATGGAAAACACAAATTTCAAAAAGAATTGAGGCTGTCAGGTTTAGGGGTTAACAAGAAATCTTCTTTCATTGCTCGAAGCTGTAAGCTTCAAAGTGTAAGATTCCTTTTCATCTTCTTGGAGTTCTTGTTCGTCACAACTTGTTGCACTGATGAATGATTTCTTTGTTAACCACATATCTACGGTTGTGCTTTTGATTATGATGGTTTTCCCATTTGTTCAAAGGATAATGCTTATTTTTAATGTAAATATTAGTATACATTGAGTTAGACATATAGCATTCTTAAATTATAGCAATATAATTTTTGAGATATGTGTATATGTAAATAGCATTTAATAGAAGTAAATAGATTCTTAATTTAACTTATTTTATTGTGAATGAAATATTGCCTAGTGCTGAAGTGTATTTATTTCTTTGTGTATTCTCATTCATTCATTCATTTGTTTGAGTTTAAGCTACTACATTAAACAAATGCTGTCTGTTTTTTTCCAAAAGTAGTTTTGTAACAGAATTCCATTTACAAAAATTTCACAAAATAAGTGTTTTATATTGTGCTTGTAACTGAAGCTTCAAAAAGTATCCTAAGAATAAGACTGAGAACAAAATTGTTTTAAAAATTGGCTGAAATTGTTTTGTTCAAAAGATGTTGGTTTAAGAATTCCCATTGGTAAGAAGTGTTATAAAAAAATATTATTGTGAGTGTTATTTGTAATTCACCCTTTAATTCTTTTATATTGTTTGATTTCTTGCTTTTTTATTTTCAATATTAGTGTTAATGACTTATATTATTATTTTAAATGGGTTTCCTAATTCTTTTTAAATCCTCAAGGCATAATTAGTGCAAAAGAAAATTGTTTTCAGTCTTGCAATGTTTTGTTTACTTTGTTTGTTTTTGTATAATTGCTTTTCCCGATTGTTTTCGATTATTTAGGATGAATAAAATATTCCTTGAAAAAAGTGGAAATAACTTGAAACAATGTAGTTTTGTTATTAACTTATTTTTATTGCGTTAATTTATGTTTATTTTCACTTTTTTTGTTTGTCTCTGACTTTCCAATCAATGCTTCTTTCTGTGGTTAGTTTTTATAGGTCTTGGATTCAAAAGAAATCATCATTCTGTAAGTAATTGTTCAAAGAAATATAATTTAATTTTAATTATGTAATAAAATATTTAAAATAATATTTTTTTAAAGATCAAGTTAGGTATGAGAACTGTATGCTTAATCTTATCTTATTTTTCTTTTCTAATGAGATTTTTGTGCCAAATGATTTCTTTTTCACTAGAACAAAATGTGATGGGCTTTTTTAATTTTAATGTACTGTGAAAGTAACTCAATTGTTTGAAATTGTCTTGATAACCTGCTTTTAAAGACTGTATCTTTTTAATTAATTAAATATGCTATGATTTCAACAATAAATAATGCAATCAACTCCAAAACTAGGTTTTCTTGAACATTTTTTAAAAATATATTTTTTAACATTTTAGCAACATGCACATTTTTCTGCTTCAAGTAATAGTATAATTTTTAGAAGTATCATGTGTTATTTTTAAACATTATAGCATTAAATCATATCAATACCCTAAGTTCAAAATGGACTTGTTAACATAAGCAAGGGTAAAACTGCAGTTTCTGGATGCCATAGCAAACTGTTTGGTATTGTGGTACAATTCTGCCATTTCTTTGGCTATGGACTGACTTGTAGCTTTATAATCAACACTTAATATTTCAAATTATTTTTAAGTTTGTGTCATAACATCGACCACTTTTAAATCAATACCTTATGTTCTTCCTTAATTTGTTCATTTTTATCTTTTAATTTTTTTTCAAAATTTAAATTTGTGAAGCATCAAACTTAGCTCTAAAGGGGTACTGATAGACCATTGATATTATGGGGTGTATTTTGCATACTAACCTTTGTTAATGTATCTGTTTTGGTTTTCATGATCATATATTAATGCAGTTTTATTTCGGCATTTTATTTATTT